>JAHIAM010019204.1:0-15487 GCA_021605205.1 Aegilops longissima
TCATGTCTACATAGTTCTCGAACCCGTAGGGTCCATGCGCTTAAGGTTTCGATGGCGGTTATATTATGAGTTTATGAGTTTTGATGTACCGAAGGAGTTGAGTCCCGGATGAGATCGGGGACATGACGAGGAGTCTCGAAATGGTCGAGACGTAAAGATCGATATATTGGACGACTATATTCGGAGTTCGGAAGGTTCGAATGATTGGGTATTTTTCGAGTACCTGGGGAGTTACGGGATTACGGAGAAGTAATGGGCCTTGATGGGCTTTAGTGGGAAGAGGAAAAAAAGGCTGCTGCGCCCCTCCCCTCTAGTCCGAATTGGACTAGGGAAAGGGCCGCCACCCTCCTTCTCCTCCACTTCCTTCTCCTTCCTCCCTCTTGGTGGACTCCTACTAGGACTTGGAGTCCTAGTAGGACTCCACACCTGGCGCACCTATTGCCTTGGCGGCCTCCTCCTCCTCCATCCTTTATATCTGGGGGCAGGGGCACCCATGACACACAAGTTGATCATTGAGATCGATTCCTTAGCGTGTGCGGTGCCCCTTCCACCAAACTACACCTCGAATATACCGTTGCGGAGCTTAAGCGAAGCCCTGCGCCGGTGGAACATCATCATCGTCACTGCGCCGTCGTCTTGTGAAACTCTCCTCAACACTCGGCTGGATCGGAGTTCGAGGGGCGTCATCGAGCTGAGCGTGTGCAGAACTCGGAGGTGCCGTCGTTCGGTACTTGGATCGGTTGGATCGGGAAGAAGTGCGACTACTTCCTCTCGTTGCGTCAACGCTTCCGTTGCTGGTCTATGAGTGCGTAGACAACACTCTCATCTCGTTGCTATGCATCACCATGGTCTTGCGTGATCGTAGGAAAATTTTTGAAATTACTCGTTCCCCAACAGTGGTATCGAGCCTGGTTTTATGCGTTGATGTCATATGCGAGTAGAACACAAGTGAGTTGTGGGCGATACAAGTCATACTACCTACCAGCATGTCATACTTTGGTTCAGCGGTATTGTGAGATGAAGCGGCCGGACCGACATTACAGCGTGCGCTTCGCGAGACTGGTTTCACCGCTGTGAGCACTCGTTGCTTAAAGGTGACGGTGGTGTCTGTCTCTCTCACTTTAGTTGAACCGAGTGTGGCTCGCCCGGTCCTTGAGAAGGTTAAAGCGGAGTCTATTTGTGAAATATCGTTGTGGTTTTGATGCGTAGGTAAAACGGTTCTTGCTCAGCCCGTAGCAGCCACGTAAAACTTGCAACAACAAAGTAGAGGGCGTCTAACTTGTTTTTGCAGGGCATGTTGTGATGTGATATGGTCAAGGCGTGATGCTATATTTTATTGTATGAGATGATCATGTTTTGTAACGAGTTATCGGCAATGGCAGGAGCCATATGGTTGTCGCTTTATTGTATGAAATGCAAGCGCCATGTAATTGCTTTACTTTATCACTAAGGAGTAGCGATAGTCGTAGAAGCAATAGTTGGCGAGGCGACAACGATGCTACGATGGAGATCAAGGTGTCGCGCCGGTGGCGATGGTGATCATGGCGGTGCTTGGAGATGGAATCACAAGCACAAGATGATGATGACCATATCATATCACTTATATTGATTGCATGTGATGTTTATCCTTTATGCATCTTATCTTGCTTTGATTGGCGGTAGCATTATAAGATGATCTCTCACTAAAATTATCAAGAAGTGTTCTCCACGAGTATGCACCGTTGCGAAAGTTCTTCGTCTTTGAGACACCACGTGATGATCGGGTGTGATAGGCTCTACGTTCAAATACAGCGGGTGCAAAACAGTTGCACACGAGAATACTCAGGTTATACTTGACGAGCTATGCATATAAGATATGACCTCGGAACACGGAGACCGAAAGGTCGGCGTGAATCATATAGTAGATATGATCAACATATTGATGTTCACCATTGAAACTACTCCATCACACGTGATGATCGGTCATGGTGTAGTTGATATGGATCACGTAATCACTTAGAGAATTGGAGGATATTTATCTAAGTGGGAGTTCTTAAGTAATATGATTAATTGAACTTTAATTTATCATGAACTTAGTCTGGTAGTATTTTGCAAATTATGTTGTAGATCAATAGCTCGCGTTGTTGCTTCCCTATGTTTTTATATGTGTTCCTAGAAAATTGTATTGAAAGATGTTAGTAGCAATGATGCGGATTGGATCCGTGATCTGAGGTTTATCCTCATTGCTGCTTGAGAAGAATTATGTCCTTGATGCACGCTAGGTGACATACCTATTGCGGGAAGCGAGATCTGAGGCGTTATGAGCGTTTGGCTAGCTCAATATGATGACTACTTGATAGTTTAGTGCACCATGCTTAACGGCTTAGAATCGGGACTTCAAAGGCGTTTTGAGCGTCATGGACCATATGAGATGTTCCAGGAATTGAAGTTAATATTTCAAGCAAATACCGAGTTGAGAGATATGAAGTCTCCAACAAGTTCTATAGCTAAAAGATGGAGGAGAATCGCTCAACTAGTGAGCATGTGCTCAGATTATGCGAGTACTTCAATCGCTTGAATCAAGTGGGAGTTAATCTTCGGATAAGATAGTGATTGACAGAATTCTCTAGTCACCATCACTAAGTTAGTAGAACTTCGTGATGAACTATAGTATGCAAGGGATGACGAAAAAGATTCTCGAGCTCTTAGCGATGCTAAAATCGCGAAGGTAGAAATCAAGAAAAACATCAAGTGTTGATGGTTGACAAGACCACTAGTCTCAAGGAAAATGGCAAAGGGAAGAAGGGAACTTCAAAAGGAGCGGCAAGCAAGTTGCTGCTCGAGTGAAGAAGCCCAAGTCTAGACCTAAGCACGAGGCTGAGTACTTTTGCTGCAATGGAACTGGTCCTTTGAAGCGGAACTACCCCTGAATATTTGGTGGATAAGAAGGATGGCAAAGTGAACAAGGTTATATTTGATATACAGATTATTGATGTGTATTTTACTAGTGTTTATAGTAACCCCTCAGTATTTGATACTGGTTCGGTTGCTAAGAGTAGTAACTTCGAAGCAGGAGTTGCGAATGAGCAGAAACTAGTTGAAGGGAAGTGACGATGAGTGTTGGAAGTAGTTCAAGATTGATATGATCATCATCGCACACTCCCTATACTTTCGGGATTAGTGTGGAACCTAAATAAGTGTTATTTGGTGTTGAGCATAAATATGATTTGATCATGTTTATTGCAATCTGATTATTCATTTAAGTAAGAGAATAAATTGTTGTTACATTTACATGAATAAAACCTTATATGGTTACACACCCAATGAAAATGGTTCATTGGATCTCGATCATAGTGATACACATATTCATAATATTGAAACCAAAAGATGCAAAGTTAATAATGATAGTGCAACTTATTTGTGGCACTTGCCGTTTAGGTCATATTGGTGTAAAGCGCATGAAGAAAACTCCATCTTGATGGACTTTTGGAATCACTTGATTATGAATCATTTGATGCTTGCGAACCGTGCCTTTTGGGCAAGATGACTAAAACTCCGTTCTCGGAACAATGGAACAAGCTCTTGACTTATTGGGAATAATACATACCGATGTATGCGATCCAATGAGTGTTGATGCTCGTGGCAAGTATCGTTATTTTCGACCTTCACAAGATGATTTGAGCAGATATGGGTATATCTACTTGATGAAACATAAGTCTGAAATAGTTGAAAGGTTCAAAGAATTTCAGAGTGAAGTGGAAAATCATCGTAACAAGAAAATAAAGTTTCTGCGATCTGATCGTGGAGATGAATATTTGAGTTCTGAGTTTGGTCTTCAATGAAAACAATGTGGAATAGTTTCACAGCTCACGCCACCGGAACACCACAGCGTTATGGTGTGTCGAGCGTCGTAACCGTACTTTATTATGATATGGTGCGATCTATGATGTATCTTACCGATTTACCACTATCGTTTTGGGGTTATGCATTAGAGACAGCTGCATTCACGTTTAATAGGGCAACCATCTAAATCCGTTGAGATGACACCGTATGAACTATGGTTTAGCGATAAACCTAAGCTGTCGTTTCTTAAAGTTTGGAGTTGTGATGCTTATGTGAAAAGGTTTTCACCGATAAGCTCGAACCCAAATCGAGAATGCGTCTTCATAGAATACCCAAAAGAAAATGTTGGGTACACCTTCTATCACAGATCCGAAGGCAAGTTTTTGCTAAGATGGATCCTTTCTAGAGAAGAAGTTTCTCTCGAAAGAAGTGAGTGGGAGGAAAGTAGAACTTGATGAGGTAATTGTACCTTCTCCCTTATTGGAAAGTAGTTCATCACGAAATCAGTTCGGTGATTCCTACACCAATTAGTGAGGAAGTTAATGATGATGATCATGAAACTTGAGATCAAGTTGCTACCAAACCTCGTAGGTCTTCGAGTAAGATCCGCACCAGAGTGGTACGGTAATCCTATTCTAAAAGTCATGTTACTAGACCATGATGAACCTACGAACTATGAGAAGCGATGATGAGCCCAGATTCAGCGAAATGGTTTGAGACCATGAAATCTGAGATGGGATCCATGTATGAGAACAAAGTATGGACTTTGGTTGACTTGCCGATGATCGGCAAGCCATTAAGAATAAATGGATCTTCAAGAGGAAAGCGGACAACGATAGTAGTGTTACTATCTACAAAGCTCGACTTGTCGCAAAAGGTTTTGACAAGTTCAAGGTGTTGACTACAATGAGATTTTCTCAATTGTAGCGATGCTTAAGTCTGTCGAATCATGTTAGCAATTGCCACATTTTATGAAATCGGCAAATGGATGTCAAAACTACATTCTTTAATGGATTTATTAAAGAAGAGTTGTATATGATGCAAACAGAAGGTTTTGTCAATCCTAAAGGAGCTAACAAAATGTGCAAGCTCAATGATCCATCTATGGACTGGTGCAAGCATCTCGGAGTTGGAATAAGCGCTTTGATAGTGTGATCAAAGCATATGGTTTTATCTGAGACTTTTGGAGAAGCTGTATTTACAAGAAAGTGAGTGGGAGCACTACAGCATTTCGATAAGTATATGTGAATGACATATTGTTGATCGAAATAATGTAGAATTATTACGCAAAGCATAAAGGAGTATTTGAAAGGAGTTTTTCAAAGAAGGACCTCGGTGAAGCTGCTTACATATTGAGCATCAAGATCTATAGAGATAGATCAAGGCGCTTGATAAGTTTTTCAATGAATACATACCTTGACAAGATTTTGAAGTAGTTCAAAATGGAACAGTCAAAGAAAGAGTTCTTGCCTATGTTACAAGGTGTGAGATTGAGTAAGACTCAAAACCCGACCACGGCGAGAAGATAGAAAGAGAATGAAAGTCATTCCTATGCATCAGCCATAGGTTCTATAAAGTATGTCATCTTGTGTACCAGATCTATTGCATACCCTACCACTAAGATTGGCAAGGAGTGCAATAGAGATCTAGGAGTAGATCAATGGACAGCGGTCAAAATTATCCTTAGTAGAATAAGGATATGTTTCTCGATTATGGAAGTGAAAAAGGTTAAATAAGTAAAGGTTACGTCGATGCAAGTTTTAACACTAATCTAGATGACTCGAGTCTCAATCTGGATACATATTGAAAGTGGGAGCAATTAGCTAGAGTAGCTCCGTGCGAGCATTGTAGACATAGAAATTTGCAAAATACTTACGGCTCTGAATGTGCAGACCGTTGACTAAAATTATCTCACAAGCAAAACATGATCACACCTTAGTACTCTTTGGGTGTTAATCACATAGCGATGTGAACTAGATTACTGACTCTAGTAAACCCTTTGGGTGTTGGTCACATGTCGATGTGAACTATGGGTGTTAACCACATATAGATGTGAACTATTGATGTTAAATCACATGGCGATGTGAACTAGATTATTGACTCTAGTGCAAGTGGGAGGCTGAAGGAAATATGCCCTAGAGGCAATAATAATGTTATTATTTATTTCCTTATATCATGATAAATGTTTATTATTCATGCTAGAATTGTATTAACGGAAACATAATACATGTGTGAATACATAAACCTACAGAGTGTCACTAGTATGCCTCTACTTGACTAGCTCGTTAATCAAAGATGGTTATGTTTCCTAACCATGAACAAGGAGTTGTTATTTGATTAACGGGATCACATCATTGGTTGAATGATCTGATTGACATGACCCATTCCATTAGCATAGCACCTGATCGTATAGTTTGTTGCTAGTGCTTTTCTTCATGACTTATACATGTTCCTATGACTATGAGATTATGCAACTCCCGTTTGCCGAGGAACACTTTGGGTGCTACCAAGCGTCTGGCGTAAGCTGGGTGATTATAAAGGTACATTACAGGTGTCTCGAAGGTACATGTTGGGTTGGCATATTTGAGATTAGGATTTGTCCTCCGATTGTCGGAGAGGTATCTCTGGGCCCTCTCGGTAATGCACATCACATAAGCCTTGCAAGCATTGCAACTAAATGTGTTAGTTGTGAGATGATGTATTACGGGCGAGAAAAGAGACTTGCGATGTGAGATTGAACTAGGTATTGGATACCGGCGATCGAATCTCGGGCAAGTAACATACCGATGACAAAGGAACAACGTATGTTGTTATGCGGTCTCGACCGATAAAGATCTTCGTAGAATATGTAGGAGCCAATATGGGCATCCAGGTTCCGCTATTGGTTATTGACCGAGAATAGTTCTAGGTCATGTCTACATAGTTCTCGAACCCGTAGGGTCCCTTGCAACAAGGTTTCGATGGCGGTTATATTATGAGTTTATGAGTTTTGATGTACCGAAGGAGTTCGAGTCCCGGATGAGATCGGGGACATGACGAGGAGTCTCGAAATGGTCGAGGCGTAAAGATCGATATATTGGACGACTATATTCGGAGTTCGGAAAGGTTCGAATGATTGGGTATTTTGAGATGCGGGGAGTTACGGGATTACGGAGAAGTAATGGGCCTTGATGGGCTTTAGTGGGAAGAGGAAAAAAAGGCTGCTGCGCCCCCCTCCCTCTAGTCCGGGTGGACTAGGGAAAAGGGGCGGCCACCTCTCCTTCTCCTCCACTTCCTTCTCCTTCCTCCCTCTTGGTGGACTCCTACTAGGACTTGGAGTCCTAGTAGGACTCCACACCCTGGCGCACCTATTGCCTTGGCGGCCTCCTCCTCCTCCATCCTTTATATACGGGGCAGGGGCACCCCATGACACACAAGTTGATCATTGAGATCGTTCCTTAGCCGTGTCGGTGCCCCTTCCACCAAACTACACCTCGAATATACCGTTGCGGAGCTTAGGCGAAGCCCTGCGCCGGTGGAACATCATCATCGTCCACGCCGTCGTCTTGTGAAACTCTCCCTCAACACTTTCGGCTGGATCGGAGTTCGAGGGGCGTCATCGAGCTGAGCGTGTGCAGAACTCGGAGGTGCCGTCGTTCGGTACTTGGATCGGTTGGATCGGGAAGAAGTACGACTACTTCCTCTACGTTGCGTCAACGCTTCCGTTGCTGGTCTATGAGGGTACGTAGACAACACTCTCATCTCGTTGCTATGCATCACCATGGTCTTGCGTGATCGTAGGAAAATTTTTGAAATTACTACGTTCCCCAACAAGAATGATATAGCTGATGGCCTCTCCAAATGTGCCGCACTTAAGTTGCCTGTGGAACCAGGGATTTTTGTGCTCAAGCTGACTCAGCCAACCGTGGCACCATCAACAGGACAGAGCAAGAAGAGAAAATTGGTTTCCGGCGACTACTTCCCGGCAGAGCTCTCTGAAGCCGCCGCCAAGAAGGTCCTAAAACCAACACAAATATCATCGAGGAGCAGATCTGCTCCGACAAACCATCAGTTTGTATCGTTGAAACAAGCGCTCCCGACAAGCTTAGCTCGACAAGCTTGCGGGGATCATCGACTCCGGCGGACCAGCGGGTCCTTGCCGTAGAAGCTGATGGTCACGCAGGTGACAGATGAGCCTTTAGTCCTTGTTGTCGAGCCACGAGGCTCCAACATGGGCACAACAGATCGTCCATTTCCTTGAGACAGGAGAACTTCGAAGAAGAGCAAGAAGAAGCGGAAAAAGTAGCCCGGCGGTCAAGTATGTACCAGTTTGTTGACAACATCACATGCATGAAGAAGACTCAGCGGAGTGAAATTGAAGTGTATTTGCGGGAAGATGGATGAAGCTGTTGGCGAGAGATACCGGAGGCATATGTGGTGACCACATTGGCGCGAAGAGCACTTGCCGGCAAAGCTTTTCGGCAAGGTTTCTTCTGGCGAAGCCCTCCAGGATGCAACCGCACAAGTAACCAAGTGTGAAGCATGCGGTTCCATTCAAAACAGATACACCAGCCAGCTCAAGCTCTCGAGACGATCCTTTATCCTGGCCCTTCTCGGTGCAGGGGCTCGACATCCTCGGCCCCTTCCCGAGCTGTCGGGGCTTTGAGTACTTGTAGGTGCAATCGACAAGTTCACAAAGTGGCGGAAGTGGAACCAGTGAGGAAGGTGACAGCCACGATCGGCCGTCAAGTTCTTCAGTCAATTGTTTGCCGTTTGGGATTCCTAATCAGATCATCACCGACAACGGCACACAGTTCACGAAGTCGCACCTTCATGCAATCGCCCAAGATCTTGGCGCCAAGATCTGCTTTGCTTCCGTTGCTCATCCGAGAAGCAGCGGTCAAGCGAGAGGGCAAACGCTGAAGTGCTGCGAGGACTCAAGACCGAACTTTCGACGGGCTACACAAGTGCGGAAGGAACTGGATCGAGGAGCTGCGGTGGTTCTTTGGTCGATCGGGGCGGCGCCAAATCGAGCCACCGGCGGACACCCTTTGCTCTAGTCTACGGGCAGAGGCAGTTCTCCCCGGAACTTCGTATCACGGGTCACCTCGAGTGCTCGCTTATGATGAGCTTGAGCAAGAGCAGCTGCGACAAGATGACGCTGCTGCTCCTCGAGGAAGATCGTCTTGAGGCTCTTGTACGAGCTGCTCGTTACCAGCAAGCTTTGCGTCGCTACCATAGCCGCAAAGTTAATGCGGAAGCTTCGAGGAAGGCGACCTTGTTCTTGGTAGCGTTCAATCCGCCAAGAATTCCAACAAGTTGGCCTTGAAGTGGGAAGGCCCTTATCGGGTAAAAGCGAGTCACTAGGCGGCGCTGTCCGCCTTGAGACCGAAGAGCGGCTTCCGGTGAGCAATTCCTGGAACATAGAGCATCTTCGTAAGTTTTACCCATGAGTAGCGATTGCGGAATCCGTTCAAGCAACCACCCTTTATACAAGTCTTGCCGCTGTTGCATGTAATCCTTTGTACAAAGCAGGCGTGAACCCGATGCATCGATAAAGCCTATGGTTGCGCACATTTTGTTAATACATGCTTTCATAATCATATATGCATGTGTTTACTAACAACCTTGTGCAGCACCCACACCGATAGCGATAATGAGCCATTAGGCTTCACAACTTTCTTTTCTCTTCTTTCTTCTCAAACAAGAAGAAGGTTCATCCACCCACAAGTTAACCGGGGAGAAGGAGATAGTGGTGTTGGCCGACAAGCGTCGCTCGAGGAACTGTCGCCTTGCGGAAGGCGGACAATAGAAAAGCTAAGTTGCTAAGTTTAAGCGACCAGTTTTAAATTTTAAGTTATCTTCCTCGAGCGATAGTACTTTGTATGGAAAACACTGTGCGGCGGAGGAACCAAATCGTGACTGGTCGCGCCCTTATTTTGTTTGAGTCCGCTCAACGACTTAAGTGAGCTGCAACTAGTCCATGACGAGGTTTGCTTGTCGATGGCGACCCTTGAAAGAAGCTGCTGAAGTTCCTTTTCGGCGCTTCATGTAAAGGTGCTGCACCGCAAGTTTCCCTAAAAGCGAGGGTAAAAACATACAAGGGAAGAAATCGAGTAAAGGAAATAACGTTGCATTCGATTGCCTAAGATAGTGTATATTACATAATGACTTGTCGCAGATCTAATAGATTTTTCGCCTAAACATGATCTACAGCGACAAGAAAAAGATAGACTTGGCGGCCTAATCCACGCGGTCGCCCTCGAGCCTCTTAACTCCGCTCACCCTGTCCACAATGGGTGCGACAAGGGTCTTGAGCGCTTCAACATCGGCGGATGAAGGCAGGGACTTGAGGGCCTTGGAGAAGTCGACGCCTGGGTTGCGGAAGGCCACCTTCATCAACACCTTCTGGAGAGCCTCGGCACAGACTTGGCGTGATTCCTCCATGATTGCTTCGGAACCTCATCCGGAGCCGCGGATGCCCGCTAACACGCCTTTGAAGAATAGGCTGAGCTTGACGCTGGGTTGGAGGTTCTCGTCGGTGGAATATCCAAGATCTGTCATCCCCAAGCGCTATCAGCTCATTATGGATGTCGGCAGCGGTGTCCACGAGACCTTCATCCAATGCATTATGCTGTCGAAGATTATTGCAGGCGATCCAGAGATTCGGCAAGCAACTCCTCGGTGGCCTTGATTTTCTTCTGCAGGCCCGTTTCCGCTCCCTGGCGCCGTTCAACGTCTCCGACAAGGTGGTCAGTTTCAGCTCCAGATCCGCCTTAACGATCTTGGCGGCATCGATTTCCTTGATCCTTTCAGCCAAGCGGCCTGCAGCTCGCCGAGGGTGTAAGCATCCTTCTCACGCTCGCGCTTCAGCCCGGCGACCTCCTCGGCACTCTTACGGAGAGTGGACTCCAGCTGAGCCACCTCGTCTCCAGATCTCTCTTGGCGGCCTCGGCAGCGGCGGCATCTTTGCCTCTTGGGTAGCCCGCCAATCGTTTGCTCAGCAAGCGAGATCTTCCTCAAAGCTGTCGAGGTTGATCTTCCGCTGCGCCAGCTCACCTTCTCGGCGGAGAGCTTCTCACCGGCAAGCCTCTGCTGCTCCTCAACCTCGCCTTTCTCCAAGATAAAGGCCGTGCGCTCCTCAGCAAGCTGTTCCCGAGCCTCTGCTATGTCTCGGAGAGTCTCTTTGTTGGCGCGTCGGAGCTCTTCCATGCGCTTCTCCAAGTCAGCTCCGCCCTCGCGACAAGCGCCTCCACGGACTCCAGTTTGGCTTGCCGAGGCGCGGTGAAGCGACAACAACTTCCTTAGCAGCTGCTCCTCCTCGGGTTCACCACGCTGCTGCTCGGGGCATCAACCAGCGACAGCCAGCGGAGGCGAGCAGCTCCGCATCGAAGGTCTCCCCTTGGTGGCGCCCTGGAGCTGGATGCCCATGGGAGCTTGATGAAGACACCCTCACCGGCTTTCAGGTAGGCGCCGGGCTGGGGCTCCTCGGTCTGGCGCGGCATCGGTGGCGGGGATCGCGGATCGGCGCAGCGCTGGCGCTCCTGCAGCCCCGGCCGTCAAGGCGATCGCGGGTTCCTCCCGGCCTCTGCGCCCGGCCTCGGCAGCCTCCTCACCGGCGGGCTTGTCAACACCACCTCCTCCTCCTCCTTGTTGGCGGCGTCGACCTTTGCCGCCCGGCGCCCTCCGCCGGGCCGCCTCGGTTTCCATCGGGTCTCCGTGCAGATGGATCTTGTGGTCAAGAGGAGGAAGCATGATCGAGCATGAGATATTGGAAGAGCAGAACCCAAGGAAAACTGTCAAGACAAGAAGGTAAACCTGCAGTGGGGCTCAGGGCGGCCTCCACCACCGGAGGTCGTCGGCGCCAGTCCTTGTCGGGAAGCTCCCTTGTCGGAGAAGCCTCCCTTCGGAGAGCGCTCCCTTGGCGGAGAATCCTCCCAGGTGGCGTGGTTGAAGCAAGCAGAATTTGGGGGCGGCCTCGGAGCCTCCCTGATGAGGCTGGACCTCGGGGTAGCCTCCGGTGCTCCATGATGTGGCCGCTCTGCTGCATGCGAAAATCCAGCAAACCAGATATAAGTAGCGGAAAAAGCACCCATGGCGCCTAACCACAGGAAGCATACGAGATACTTACTGGCTGGGGGCTGTCTTTGGGGCTGCTCTGTTGAAGGGTTGCCGGTCAGCAAAGGAGTCCCGGACGTGCCCCTGTTGCTCTGGGAGTCGTCGAGACGACAACAATCGGGCGTCTTGGCCCTCTTGACGCTCTCAACCAAGGTCCTGAAAAAGAAAGTTCAGAGTGGCACGATCAGATATAAGATAAAGCAATAAATTGGGAGATTACGAATAGCAGCGATGAGATCTTACTCTTCCTCTTCTTCTTCGGAGCTGAGGGCGGAGAGATCAAATTCTGCTCCGGCACGACGGATTGGGGGAGAAGACTCCCTCTGAAGCTTGGTGGGTGCAGGGGCCGCGGCTCCAGAAGGCCCTGCGCCCGTTGCCATGGCGGAACGAGGCACCCCCGCGGCAACAGTGCTTGCCGCGGTGGAGCGCGTCGGGCGGCGAGGCGGCTGTTGGACTGGATGCTCCCCTGACACTTCCCCGGTCTTCCGGAGACGTCTCCTTGGCGGGACAGCAAGCTCCTCCTGCGGCAAGCTACTTGGCGGCGGAGGAGAAGCGCCCCCGGCAGGCTCACTCGGGTCGTTGTCAAGCTCAGGCTGCTCCTCCCCACCGATGAACTCTTCTTGGTCGGCAAGGCTTGCCGCCTCGGCCATCTCCGCCTCCTCGGCGGTGAACCCAAAGCGCGCGGCAGCGGCCTCTGCAGCCTCCTCCAACCTTGTGGCGTCGCGCGCCATTTCTGAAGCAGTGGTGTCGCGGGTGAGCTGCCTCTTCTCGTCGGGCGCGAACCGCCACTTCAGACAAGTCGTCGAAGAACTGCTGCACTATGTCGTCGGCGGGTTCCTGCCAAGTTGGAACGATCCCATGGGAATCGCACAACGGCATTATCGCGCGGATGCGATCAAGCGCCGAGTTGTTGCACAAGGGCACAACTCCCCTCGGCAACATGCACCATCCAGGGTTGTCCGGCTCAGGCTTGAACAGCTCCCGCAGCATGCCGTCAAGCTCCAGGGTGGTGAAGTTCCAATTTAGGCCTGGACGCAGCCTCATGATATCCGCCGCGTTCTGGAATTCCCAAGCAGGCCTCCCTTTCTCCTGCAAGGGTGCAATGCGGCGGCGAAGGAAGTCCGCGCCAACTGCCCCCACGGTGAGCCCTGCTTGCCGGAGGCGCAAAATCCTAGTCGTGGCAATCTTCAACTTGTCGTCCTCCGGCGCCAAGTTGCTCCAATCGTTGCCACGAACTATGGGGGTCTTGCGCAGGGCGGTAAAAGGCTGGGGCTCCTCCTCCAAGATCCAGCACCAGTCAGCCCTCCACTCCTCCCACTTGCTGCGCTACTCTCCGTCAAGATATGCTTCCTTCTTGCCGATCCTAGAGGTCCATGCAATTCCTCCGGCAAGTGGCTCTCCTCTCTCTACGCGGGGTGAGAAGTAATGGCGGAAGAGTGCGACGTTTGGGTGGACCCCGACAAAGTTCTCGCAAAGATGCGCGAAAACAGCCAAGGTGAGAACGGCGTTGGGGGTGAAGTCAAGAAGGCGGAGGCCATAGGTGTTCATGACATCACAGAAAAATTCAGAAAAGAAGCGGGCGAGCCCGCACAGTAAGAAAATCGCGAAGAAGGGGTACCCGAAGGAGACCTTGGCAGATGTGGCGGCGGAGATGACCCTCGTGCGCGGATGCGCCCGGGTCACCGTCGACCAGAAGAGGTAGTACCCATCCACCAGCTCCTTCCTGTCGAGCAGGGGGTCGAAGAGGGCCCGCTCTTTCCGCAGCGCCGCGAGCCGCTGCGCCTCGGCGGATTTCACGCCCTTCCCCTTATCGGCCTTGAGCCATCGGGAGTCGCGGTGGAGGAAGCCGGCGTGGGTGGCACGGTGGCAGTGGAGGGGTGGGCGTCGCTCTCGTGGGCTCGAAGGAAGGGGAAGCGATGGGGGTTTTCCGATGTGACAGCGAGGGCAAGTGGGCGTCCTGCCCCAGTTTCCCCGCTTATAAAGGAAGAGGGGACGGGCGTTCCGATTTTTTCCCATTAAAGGAAGCCCCACGATCTCCCCCACGACGCCACGTCCTACACGTGCCGTTCGTGGGAGACGTGGTGGGTCCAAGGCAAGTAACGGCGTAATCAAGACCACGCGCGCCCGTGCACTGTTTTGGGCCTGGCCCAACAGAGCTTGGCGCCGTGTGTGGCCCAGCCACAGGGCTCTGTCGGTGTACTAGAGTAGGGGTACCCTAGTACCCGAACTCGTCTGCAGACAGCCAGCAGCACTCCCACGGCCGGGCTGGCCTGATGACCGCCAAGACCCTCGGTAGCTCCTTGGAGCCATTCAAAACAAAGCAACCAAGACCCGGCAAGAGGAGCTTGCGGGAAGAATACCAGTAGCGAAGAAACAAGACCCGGCAAGAGGAGCTTGCGGGAAGGCTTGCGCGGCGAACCCCCAAGCGACAAGGTTCCCGCGGCAAGGCACTTGCCGGGCGGGCGACTCTCTTCATCTCCGCTCCAGCTCACCCGCCAGCGTGTCACCACGGGCTCTCCCAGGACGCGTGTCGGGGCTGTGCAGCCAGCGGAGAGTAGCGACAAGCAGCGCTGACAAGCTACCATCATGGCGAACGGAGGCGCACTTGACGGTCCCTGTTGCACTGTTCGGGCGACCGTGACGGGCATTGATGACTCTTGTCCCTTGCCGTCAGAGTTAGGTATAGGTCACTGTACACTGTACATAGCGGTGTACCAACCTAGGTTATTACCATTGTAACCTTGTCTACTTGCCATATGTGGTAACCCCTTGAGCCTATAAAAGGAGGGCCGGGGGCAACGTAGAGGGGGGTTCGATTCGGCTGGGTTTGTAGTCTAGCTCCAGCTTAGTTCATCACACTCAAGTTAGGTCTTGTAGCCAGCATTGCTCCCTAGCAAGAACACAAGATAATCCACAAAGCAGCAGTAGGAGTGTTATCTCTCCGGAGAGCTCCGAAGCTGGGTAAAAACCCTCTCGTGCGCATCGCCTCGACCCGCTCTTTGTGCGGTCTCCGCCCCCCTCCGAACCACAAAGGGACCCAGGTCCCGTAGGTGCTCGTGGGGCACGATCAGCTCTTCCCCCCGACACCTACCCCAAGCAAAACCCTCCCCTCCCCACTATAAATACCCAAGCACCCCCCCCTCCAACACATCAAACCAACACCTCTCCTCTCCTCTCCTCTCCTCTCCTCTCCAAGCCAGCAGCAGCAGAAGCTTTCCACCACCGCCGCCAAGTGCCGCCGCCGCCTCGACCTCTCCTGAGGTTTATATGATCTCCTCTCCACCGTCTCGTGATCTCCTTTCCTCTAGGATCAACCGCAACATCGGATCCGATCTTCTTCCCCAACTCCGGCGACTACTCGGTGAGATCCACGAAATCCCGTAATTCATTTTTTCAGAAAATAGCAATCTTAGAAAATTCACATCTTTTAGAGTTTTTAGTATTTTTGAGTGATTCCAATTGCTATGTGTCACAAATTTGCTGAAGTTTCTGTTAGTGTCTCTGGATTTCAAATTTGAGTAGTTTAAATTTGAATTTGATAAATTTTGTTCAAATTAGTAATTTGGCC
>JAHIAM010019205.1:0-14689 GCA_021605205.1 Aegilops longissima
ATGCGGGGCCTAGCAAGGGGTCCCCGATAAGTGACCGAAAGGGAGGGTAAGAGCAGGGATACCTCGTCGGAGGATCCACTTCCACTATACTACTTTGACCAAATGTTAGAGTAATAATATATGACATCAACACACAAATGTTAGAGTAATAATATATGACATGCAACACACAAAGCATACAGGGTCTAATCGTTTTTAGGCTAACTTTGACCAAATGTTAGAGTAATAATATATGACATGCAACTTACACAAAGCATATGGTCAATTTAGTATGTGAAAGGGTTTCCAATGATATAATTTTCAATTATACATCTCATGTCCCCTCCGATCTAGGTGTTAAGTCATCTTCGAAACCAAATAATCCCAAAACACGTGGGCGGTGCATTAACTTCTACCTCGTTTCTTGTTTCTTGACATATGAACCAATAAGAGATGAGGGTGTGCATGCTTTTAATGACTGAGACTATCAAACATGACATGGAGTGGTTAGTTCATTGCATGCAATACTAATTAATTAGCAAATAAACATTAATGTCTCTGTTTTCCCCTCCTCCTTGGTCACGGTGCAAGCCTAAGATGACTTACTCACCTATGTGAAAGTACTATTAATCTTGTCAATAGTCAAATTGGAAACCATCTGAGTACAAATCTAGGAATGCGTATGAATCTAACAATATTGATTGGGGTTGTTGAATGTTGATACCTTTTTTATCATAGTAGAATACTTTGACTACAATAAAACTTATACTTTCATAGTATGTAAAGTAGAAAGGATAGGAGGAGTATATTATGCGTTCAAAAGCAAGCGAACATTGAATACCCTTTATATATGATTTGCGGATGCTATGATCACGGTTCAAAATTTTGAATCCGCCTTAGGTATCACGTGCCCCCCTTTCGTTCCCTCTGATTTCATCTGGGGTCCGGAGATCTATTGAAAGGGACTAGGGTGGGTACACGAATGATACTCGGCGGAATGTTCAAATGAGGCATCGGGAGGATGGACTCCGGGGGGCGACATGATCGATGGAGAAGAGGGTTGGAGAGGAATGAGAAATAAGCAAAGCATACATGATTACACTTGAGCGGCTCAAATAAACAATAAGTTGTCTCGCTTGGCCTACATAGTGAAAGGCCTAATCCATGAGCGAACAGGCCTTTGAATATGGCGGGAAAACAGGGGAAACCGACATAGCGGACTAGTCCAATGGAGGGTGGCCCCGACCTCCTCGCCAACAACCGTTCATGTGGGTCGTTGGGGCCAACAAGGCGCAGCTCCAGCCCGCCCTGAACCACGGCGACCTTGGGTTGGCGACATCTCATATCGTCCATGAACACGGTCGGTTTGATTGTCGAGGTGGCGTTAGTCTTTACGACCAGGTATGTTTGGTTTTGCCCGGTTGCCCCATCAAAGCATTGGGTAGCCAAAATTTTGGTTGAGGTATTGGTTGCCCATGATTTGGGACATTGGCAAGAAAAATGAACTAGAGTTGGCTAGAGTTCATTGGCATGCCAAAAAATGGCAACCATCAAACAAAGACCAATCTTTGGGTCATGACCAAAATTTTGGTAAGGGACTTTGGCCACAATCCAAACACACCCCAACACCGGCTCGTCGAGGATGGCAGGCGCCGCGACAGCGTCCGCAGGTGGTGTGGCGGGCTGCATCCTCTGGACTGAGACCATGCCGGGTCGTCTTGCTTTTCAATGACATGCGGGGATCGCATTTGAGCAAAGGCATCTCCAACGTTGCCACGACCGCGGTGACTACCTGGCACAAAAGCCCTCGTCCCTCGCGCGGTCGCGGTGCGTTCCCAACCGGCGCCGCTGCCGCATTCATGCCGTCCTTCGTATTTCGTTAAGAGGCTGGTGCCGAGAACCAACTCGGCGACTTAATAGCGCCACCGGACGCTTGGCCTCACGGAATCCGCTACCAGCGGCAACGCCCAGCTAACCTCCACCCATAGCCATCGTCCTCCTACGGCACCACATCCGCCATGACCGCCGTCCGAGCGCTCTGCGGGAAACTTGTCTTCGAGGATGAAGCTCGGTCGCCGCCCTCGCTCAAGTCGCCTCTCGCGGGCAATAGCGGCGTAACCTTGGGACCGCTGGCGGGTGGCCCGCTGGCGGCCCGGAACGGGAACACCGTCGAACGCGTCCTACTTCCGCCGTCAACGTCCGGCAGCCGGGTGGGGACTCCTCCGGATGAGTAGGGCATGGGGGGCGGGGGCATGGTGTTGCCGGCGGTCCGTATCCGTGTTCTACTCTTCCTGCGGAGACCGCACCTTCACTTCACGGGTTTGAACCCGCCCCGTAATGGGCGTCCGTGCCGCCGTAGAATAGGTTTAGGGTCGGGTTTCTTTTATTTTTGTCCTATAAAGTTGAAATGTAATGAAAATCTGCCGTGTTTGCATTAATCTCGGCGGTGTATATGAACTTTCACAATAATATACATATTGTAGGAGTACTAGCAAGATGCCGTCGTTGCGGAAGATCAAGATCTTGTGGGAGAAAAGGATGAGCGAGGAAAGCCTTATCGCAAATGTGGAAGGAGTGCGGGTAAATTGTCATAGTTTCCTTCCTATCCGTTAGATATAGATCGGTGACCTATATTGCGGGATAAGGCACCATCATCACCAACTCTTTTTTATTGAACCGAGACAAATCTAAAAAAAACCCAACCAACCTCCCGGCATATCGCGGAGGAAAAAGACCGGCTTTAAGGTTTTCTTTCAATATGCTCTCTTAAAAGCTTCCCCCTGTTCCACTCAATCTGCAGCTGAGATGGCATGCCAAGGCCGTTAGTTGCTAAAATATCCTCCATATATTTATTGTGCTGTTGCCATGGTCTAGTAGCCAATCTTAGGTGAAATAGCTCTCACCGTTTTATACTCGATCTTTGTTGCTGCGATGGCCGATAGTTTGATGGCTGTGGCCGGCCTCATTATTCTTTGAAACAGCCATAATTTAGCACTCAAATCTGTTTGCTGAATTAGCTTTACATATTTTGTTACTTAGATCTCTCGTCCAAATATCTTGCCATAGCTTTAGACATCGACCTAGGTATTTTTTTCGGACTTCATAAAAAAGCATATATGTTTTCTGTAATATCTAGTAGAAGAACTAATTTGTATTCTAAGGATGGACATGACTTGGATAACCTCGAAGATTCTCCGCTGCATATTCGGGGTTGAAAACTTCATGAACTTTATCGGCTAACGGTGGTCAAATCAGATGTGCTCTGCCCGTGTAGCATTGTATGAATTCAGTTACAAGACCCGTCAAGTGCAAAATCATCTACACTTGTATGGGATGTGGTCACATATACTAGGTGGGTTCATCATGGTGAAGCTGTGAGCGTCAATGTTATTGACTACGTGGGCGCGGATCACCATCTTGATCCTGATGCTCGGTGGAAGAGGAGGAGGAGGTGGTGGTGGGGGCGATGAGTTTGACCAACATTGAAACAATGCTAAAATGCTCGTGCATTGTGAACTTTCCTGCGGAAAGAAAAGCGGTGGGCCCCATGTTGGAACAATAAGTTCTTGTCACCCGAAATAATTCGTATTCTCAGCTATGGTCACCTTTCTTGGTGAAGACATCGGCGGATGACCAACAAATCATTCGATCGATGTTGGCTGCTTTCATAAATCTTTCCCGGATCGTCAGTGCCACACCACGTAAAATGAAGAATTTCCCCGTGCGGTTGGAATTGGATATGATATGATCCATGTTTGTAAGAATAATTGTGTTATTTGGAAGGATTATGCCAACAATGAATGCCCAAATGCAAATCATCAAGATGGAAAGATGGCGATCTTGTGAAGGGTTCCTCATAATGTTACGAGACATTTCCAATTACACCAAGATTGGAGAGGTTGTTTCATGATCTTTGAAACAAGAGAGGTGTTTGTGGCATTCTAGGAACCAGAATTGAGATCGAATGTAATGAGCCATCCATCTCATGGTAGTGAGTGGAAAAGCTTCAATGATAAACACAAAGTTTTTCTTGACCGAAAACATTAGACTTGGCAGCGGATGGATTTAACCCATTTGGCCACGGGCGCCACATATAGCATGTGGCGGTGCTTATTTCAACATGCCTCAAATATCCAAAAATCAAACTACATGATGGCCTTGCTCATCCCGGGTCCAAAAAATCCGGAAAGGATTTTGATTTGTTCATGGAGCCTCTTGTGGAGGAACTTCCAGCTATGGAAGGTGTTCTCCTCGAGACCTATATAGACCCACCGGCTGATTTCTTCTCGTCTTTGTTGTAATTTGGTGATCCATGATTATCCGGCTTTGGGCACTATTGAGGAGGAACATGGTTACAATGCATGTGTTAGTGTGAGAATCATTGTCATCGCAATACTTAGCAAGATCTTACATTGGACACCGGTTTTCCTTGCCAAGGACAAGGCATCCTAGAAAATAAAGACATTGTTCAATGCAAAGCATGAAAACCTGATCGCCAAAGGCTCACCGCCGATGAGTTGCAAGTGGAATTAGAAGGTCGGGCATATTACACGAAACCATCCGGTAATGGTAGGGGAAAAGGGCTGGACGGTAGAAGAGATTATTGTTTACCGAGGTCCACTTTGTGGGACTTGGAGTATTGGAAAGATTTGGATCTGCGGCATAATCTTGATGTGATGCACATCGAAAAAATATATGTGACAACATTATCGGACATTCTTAACATTGAAGGCAAGGCGAAAGATACCTTAAAATCTAGGATTGATTTGAACACAGGTATCGGAAAGGATTTGGGTGCAAGATGAAGGTAAACCACGGGATATGGCACCAGTTATGCGTCTTGGACAAGGTAAAAAAAAAATTTGCGGGTCCACTGTGAGATTCCCCATGGATTTGCTTCCAACCACGAAAGGAGTCGGTCAGATGGAAACAAGGTACAAGGGTTGAAAACTCATGGCCCGTCCTACTTCAAGGTTTTTTATCCTTAGAGATTGGGCATGACTTTCTGAGCGATTCGAGTTGGGACAATTCTTGAGGAACTCTGCGTAAAATATCGGGATAGATGCTTTGGGCGTCTTAGAGACAAGATACCAACTATCCTATCGACCTTGAAGATATATCCTCCGGCCTTCTTTGATGTGATGGTGCATTTGGCTTTCATCTACGATGAGGCACTACTTAGAGGTCGATCAGATGGCTGGATGTACCCTATTGAAAGGCGGCTAGGCACTTTCAAGGGCTATGTTAGAAACGAGCTAGACCCAGGGTTCCATTGCGGAGGCCTACATTGCTAGAAGCGTTGACATTCGCTCAAAATACATTGAAAAGGATCGTTAGCAAAAGGTGGGTGAAGACAATCCCGGGCTCAATGTTTCGATTATTCATTGATTCGGGAAGAGTCGACAAGAGGACAAACCTAAAGATTTGGACAAAATGGTTTGGTATGTGTTGAATAACTTCGAGATACTACCTTATATCAAGTAAGTGCATCGCAGCTTATACATTAATCTACTAAACTTGGCCACATTCTTATATATTTAGATGTTTGCGATCACTATGTTGTGCAGATCTAAAAGAGGTTTTGCCAAAAATCAAAAACATTGACAAACTGGTTATGGCAGGATTTGGAAATGGTTCAAGAACCATGTAAGCTTTTGAAGTGCCTTGTCGGTTTTTTAATATATTGAGTACATAAGATGATCACTTTCTATTTTCTAACCATAGGTTAAGAAGATGCGGGAGGATGGGGGCGTTGATGATGCCCTTTACTCACTAGCAATGGGTCCTATACTCGGGTAAGACATTATGAATCTTGCGTTGTTGGAGATGTCCTACAACACCCTTAAAGGAGAAGGAGGAAGACACAAAACGTGCCATCATGAGCCGGATCTTATGAAAAGAGACAACTGAAATGTATGCTAACATAAGACATTGTTGATTGCGTATATCTCGATTTAGGGATCATCGGTGTGTGGTTACTTTGTCTTTGTGTTGGTATAACCTGTTTTCGGATCAAAAACCCAGGCTGATGATTATTTCAAATCCATCAATGTCAAAGGGCGTCCGACCAGAGCCTTTTATTTTGGCAAATCAAGCCACAGATATTTTTCTTGGAAGACACATTTGCCAGGATGGTGGAAGTATTGCAAAGGTTTAGCGGAGGTCGTTTAATGAAGTTGCACAACAAGATGATGCTTGCTCCGATGTACAAGATAACACAGATGTTCCTAATATCTTTGAGAACCATCCGTCAATGGCCGGCGAAAAAATTGCATTCTTGTGGACATACAAGAGTTGATCAAAAAAACGTTAGGGTTGAGGCGAAGAAGAAGATGCATGGGGATTGATTGGGATAACATGGCGAAGATGTTGGCCTGCTGCGCGGATGATGATTACATTGCTTTTTGTATTTGCCGAACGTTTTTTATCTACTATGTGAAATTGTGTTTGCTATGAAAGCTGAAACGATGAACATGTTTTTATATTTTTTGTGAGAACATCACTTGTTATGTATGCTGTTTGTGTTTGGTGATTGATGACAACTAAAACATGATGACATTGTTGTTTAGTTGTACTCATATTTGGTGTGAAACTTGAATTTGATGGTTTTGTTGGACTGCAATTTGCTCGGCGTCTTGAATGAGAACAAAGCTGACCGCGGGCCTCGCAATTTATTTATATGAGCAAAGGGATACCCCGATTTCCGTTAATAGAAATCATTAGATGTTCACAACACTCCGACTCACGGTTTCATTCATTACTAGTTTCACAAAGTGCTCATGTAACCTGAATACATCCGGTGCTACATACGCAAATAAAGAGACAATCATCCTCTGAGCACATCGATTTTGCCCATTATCTTCACAATCTTTCATCTCCTCATTCTTAAGGCCGTTCCATTTGCTTGCCATGATCGGAAGGCGCATCTTTAACTTCGCTCTGCATCTTCCTCTTCCGTTCCTTGTTACTTGTCCAACACCCCAACCTGTTGGTATTGGGATTCCTCGGCTAACCAAATAATCAGGTAGTTGCATTCCCCACCAACTTCCCAAAAATACAAATCACACGAATCTTCCCTTTTCGCCGAATCAAATTGGAAGATCATCAACAAACTATTAAAAAATCAACAAGCTGAAAGCAGCGAACAACACTTAAACATATTATTACCCCATGATTCGGGCATTTGTAGAAGACTCGGCCGGGGGTTGCGGATTTGGTTGAGGCGACGGATGACCTGCGTGATTTGCAGCGGTGGCACCACCGGGCCGGGTTGCGATGAGCCGGGTCGTCTTGGCGTTTGCGGAAGTGTGATGAGACCCAAGCGATGGTATGGGTGGCGACTTGGCGCATATCTTTGTTACTGCGAAGGCGGTGGGCGACAACCGCGGACATGGTTCTGCGGCGAGCTTGATGCTAAGCGAGTAAGTAGAGAGGAAAGCGAGCGTTGGATATGGGTTTCATTACTTGCGGTAATAGCACCATATATAGTCATAGTCTAGGTTTGGGAACCAGCTGAGAACCGTCTTTCTTTTTCTAAAACTTCGAGCGTCTCTTCTTTGGTACACTAGCTTTTTTGGCCCCCAAGTCTTTGATTTTCTTTCCCTTTTTTGCGAGGAAGGAAGGAGGACAAAATTGAGAGTTCCTGGACTCGAACCCAAGACCTCTCGGTTGAAAACCGGGTGCTAGTCACTTTGTGGCGAGCGTTCCTGTGAGGGAGCCGGGAGGAAGCATTTTCCTGCGTTTCTTCCTATATATAAAAAGTATGCTACTTGGTGTCGCTTAGTCAAAAAGTTTCCAACCTTGACCGTTCGATTGACATTCAACGTTTCGCGTTTCTTGATCTCTTCTTCCTCGAGCCCAAAACCAAACCAGCCGGCGGGACCTTTCTCCCCTCCACGGTGGGTGATCTTCCCCTCTTTGTTCCCGTCAAGGCCTCACCATCGTCCTCCCTTGGTTGTGCGGCCCCCCCGGTGTTGTCAACATGGTCAACAACCGAGAGGAATAAGGAGATATTTGTACATGGTGAGGATCGTAGGACCAGCCGTTAATTTTGTTTTTGGGGCGGAGAAAGGGTATCAAATGGGTTGTCGGGACCCTGGCCCGTCTAGCCAGTTTTATTTCATATTTTGCCACCAGCCGTTTGTTTTTCCTTTACGAAAATGGCTAGCCAGCTATTTTGTTTTTAGAATAACCAACATAGGCCTACTTGCTTTTCCCCTCTTTGGGAAATCTTTCAACGAGGAGGATGCATTTTGCCCAGAAAATGGGCTATAAGTAATAAAAATGGGCTATAAGTAAAATAAATGGGATTTGAAATTAAAGTTAATTTAAAATTAAAAAAAAAGGGTTAAATATTTTTTTTGGATTTAATTTTAAATTTATTGGGTTTTTTAAAATTTTTAATTTTTTATTTTGTTTTTTTGGGCAGAAATTTGGGTGATTTTTTGGGGTTTGGGGGTTTTCTACTAGGTTGGCGTGCTGGCTTTGTCAACAGTCCAAACGATTCAAATTTAGTCCGGCGATTCTAACCGATGACCGTTGGATGTTAATCCAGCGGCCGTCTTCTTCTTCAATATCTGATCTTCTTGCTCGGCCGCCCAAACCAGCTCGGTGGGACTGCCTCCCGCCTCCGTGGCGTGTTTTGCCCCACCGCCCGCCCACCCTACTTCATTCTGGCGGCCATTCCTCTACTCACCCACCTCCTGTTATTTTCCGGGGACGGCGGACGATAAACTCCTCGTACTCCCCCCGTGGGCAACCATTCCAGTCTTCCCGGCTCCGTGTCGTTCCTTCCTAGGCCTCCCGTCGTCCCCGCCATGGTGCTCTCGGGACCTGGTGCGTGGTCAGCGAGGACATCCATCGGGTGGTTTGGCATAAAATAATGATTCCTCCACGGCGGTGGGACCCCGGAAGGGCCTCGTATTTAAAAAACGTTCCCCCCGACATGTCGGACCCACCAGCTATATCTTCCGCGGAAGTGCCTTTATTGCACAAAAATGAATACCCACCCTAGATGGGACCCACCATAGTGGGAGGATGACTTATGGGCCAACTAAGTTGGAGGGGGGAGGGCTTTGTCAACAGTCAATATGAATTCTAGCTCCGTGACGTCGATGTCCATCCAAGGCCATAGTGCTTCTTCAACCTCTGGTCTTCTTGCTGGCCGCCCAAAGGGCCCCGGTGTCCGCGTGCTCACCTCTCGTGGCCGGCTGTGATCGCGAGGCCTCACGCCCCTCTACTCCACGCGGCCGGGTATCCCTCAACTCACCCACAACCCTGTTATTCTGCGGCGATGGCAGCCTCACGCCTTGCCGAACGTGAACCCTCGTACTCCTCTCCCGTGGGCTACCCTGCGTCTTCCCGGCTCGCGTCGTCCCTTCCTAGGCCTGCCGTCGTCCGGACCCCGCCCTTGCTCTCGGCGGCGTGGTCAATGTGTCAACGCCGACTTCCATCGGAAAATCTTTGCGTGGAAGGCTGGCAGTTTGGGTCGGCGCCGCGGAAGTGCCTCCTTATTAAGCGCAAAATAATTATTCCTCCACGACAAGAGGACCCACCGGACGGGCCACCTTATTTTGAAAAACATTTCCCCATTGCTGGGACCCACGGACGGGCGGCGTATTCGAACGTTCCCAGCTGCCCATTTCGGACCACCGGAAGTGCCTTCCTTAATCGCACAAAAAAATGAATACTCCTCTGCTAGGCTGGGACCCACCATGGTGGGAGGCTGACTTAATGGGCCTACTAAGTTGGGGGGCGGGGGCCTGTCAACTTTATCAATATGACGATTCTAGCTCCGGTGCCGTCGATGTCCATCCAAGGCGTGAGTGCTTCTTCAACCTCGGTCTTCTTGCTCCGGCCGCCCAAAGCGGCCCGTGGTGCGCATGCTCCCGCCTCCGTGGCGGCTGTGCTGCCGGAGGCCTCACCCCTACTATTCCCCTGGCCGGCGGCGGCGGCGGCAACCTCACCGCGGCGAACGGTGAACCCTCGTACTCCTCTTGGCGGGCTTCCACTGCGCGTCTTCCCGGCTCCCGTCGTCCCCTTCCTGAGCCTCGCCGTCGTCCACCGCCCTGGTGCTCTCGCGGGCGTGGTCAGCGTGGAGGCGACTTCCATCGGACGTGGATGTCGTGGAGAGGCGACAGCTAGGTCCCGGCCGCGACAAGAAGTGCCTCCTTATTACGAAAATAATGATTCCTCCACGACAACTGGGACCCACGGACGGCCCTGTATTTCGAAAAAATGTTTCCCCTTGGTTCTGGGACCCACCGCTACATCTTCGCATGCAAGGAAGTGCGTCCGGGCAAAAAAACAAGCGATTAGCCCCTGACCCTGGGACCCTGGGACACCTTCCCAGGAAGAAGGCGTCCGGGCAAAAAAAAAACGATTGCCCCACATGCTGGGACCCACCAGCTACATCTTATCGCAAGGAAGTGCGTCCGGGCAAAAACAACGATTCACCCCACTGCTGGGACCCACCGGCTACATCTTATGCGCAAAGGAAGTGCGACGGTCGGGACCCACGGTGAAGCGTATTGGCGTTGTTATTCGGTCTGAACATGTCGTACATCTTTGTCGTTGTAAGAAACGCGCCGTTAAATAGTAAAAGGCCCGTAGCATGTACCGTCCGTCGGGCGAGGTGCAAGAAAGAAAATCTGACCGCGTCCTACATATGGGCAGGGTCTCGAGCGCCTACTCGCGCGCATCTACATGGCTGGGTCGACGGGCTTGCGTCGTAAATGCGTGTTCATGGGGAAAGCAAGGCTGGGTCGGAGCGGAATGCGTGGTCGTGTTCGCCGGGAGGCTTGGGTGGAGCAGCGATGGAAGCGAGGCCTGGCGTCCGCACAATGGAGAAGCGGACCTCCCTACATTGAGCGGTCTGTTGATCGGGAGGGTGTGGCGTCCGCCAAAGCGGAGAAGCGGACCTCCTCGGTCGAAGCGAGGTCCTGTTGATCGGGAGGGTGTGGCGCAAAACGGAGAAGCAGACCTCTACGGTCCGGCAGAGTCTTTGATCGGGAGGGTGTGGGTACCACAAAATGGGCCAAGCGGACTTGTGTTGGGCCTTCACAGTCGAAGGGGGTCCTGTTCGCCGGGAGGGGTGTGGCGTGCCGCCAAAGCAGACTCCAGGATCTTGTTCATCTCCACCGTCGACCTCCTCCGGCCTCCACGGGCTACCGTCGACCTCCTCCGGCCTCCACGGGCCTCATTCATCCACCCTCCACACCAGGGTCTGTTCAACCACCCCTCCACGGCCACCCCTCCACCATCTACATTCATCCAGCCCTCCACCACAGGTCCTGTTCTCGGAAACGCAACGCTCCTTTGTTCATCCAACCCCATAGCTCCTTGTTCATCAATCGATCGGCTTGATTAGGGCATAGCGAAGAATCGCTCCATCGGGTTGATTAAAAGCCATCGATCGATCCCTCGGGTTCGATAACGCATACTGCGGTGCAATCGCTCGAGTTCGATTAGAGCCGCCTTTCGCACCTGAGCGTACATACAAAGAAAGCAGGCATCGCTCCCCGGGACCTCCCACCTCGGCAACTCCCGAAATTTTCCTCCCTCGCTTCTAACGGTTTTTCCGTCATGGGCGGCCCAAAAATGTCATGGTTCGTCTCCCCGCCCGAACGAAAACCCATTTGTCATGATTTTTGTCATAGAAGGGGAGCCCACCCATCTATGATGATCGGGTTTTGTCACAATTATCGTCATAGAAGTCAATGTATGCAGGAAAAAAATTTCGTTCCCCAAAATGTCCGGATGTGTCTTTTTTTTGTATGTGACCGGTTTCGACCAACGCCCGTCTAAACACTCGAGAACTTCGATGTCGCCCGGTGATGGTGATGAGGCCCTTGGGACCCGGCATCTTCATCTTGAATCGGTAATGGGGAACCGCCATGAACTTGGCAACGGGCGGCCCCAATTTCGGCGCTGACAGGTCCCCACCTCAACGTTGGTTGGTGAAAATGGCTCTTTGTCACCGACGGGACATCGGCGGACCGGAGCGGGAGGCGGGGGGCGGGCCGATCCGTGGAAGATCGTCCGGCTCCGGTCCGGACCGGGGATTGGTCATCATTGCGGTGAGGATGTTGATATTCTTGTCGCCCGTCGATGAGGGCTGGGAAACCCCGCGCCCCAATGATGATGGTGGGGTTGAGGGGCGAAACCCGGACTGGCATGGCGGGTGATCCTCCGTCCGGTGTGGCGTCCGACGTGCATGAACTCCGGCTTGGCGGAACGCGCCCTCCGCCCGAAGGGGCGCTTTTGTGCTTATCGTCTTGAGGCGATGAAAACCCGGGGTCGTGTTCGAAATGCAGGTAAAGCGTCGTCGGCGCATACCAAGGGAAGCGGCGGTGGAGGTGGGCGGCTCCCGCGGGCGGGCGGAGGCGGGATTGCCCTCCGGTCGCAGTGATGGCCCTTTGCCCGAGCGTGTCGTGGAGGTCTTGCCCGATGTGGTGCCCGAAGCGTCGAGCATCTTTTGAAACTCATGGCGGGTTGCTTTCGCCTCTTGCGTCTGTCTGCTTTGCCGCCCGGGTCCGCGGGCTCGGTGGCCCCGACAAATGGTTTGTGGCGCTCCCGGGCTGGTCGCCTTCTTGTTGTTACGGTGATTTCGCGGTGCTTTCGGCTAACGGAGGAACCAACTTTCCTTGGGCTTCATCCAGCGCCACGGATCTTCATGGTAGTCGGCATTGGCGTGTTGTCGCCTCACCATGGTGACCATGGTGGCCCAAAGGGAAAACTTGTGCTTGAGGAGGTCGTGTTGGCACCCGCAATCTTGGATTCCGACTTCATGGGCCCCGCCTGTTAGGGCTCGGTTTTCACGCCAATATGCGACCCTATCCAAAAGGAAGAGGTCCACCAAGGATGACCCATATTGAGGCGCTTTTAAGGTGGATATCATTACATCAACATTACATAATACATGGGATACATACATAAGGCACAAATGCCAAGAATACATCAACATCATATACAAGATACAAAGATCAACATCACTACGGATGAAACATAAGAAACTCAAGGACATCCACCCTGCTAGCCCAGGCTGCCGACCGGAACCTATCCCTGAAGAAGAAGAAGAAGAAGAACTCCAACACAAGCAAACATCGCTCTCCGTCATGATCATAAAACCTCACACTGGTGGTGGTGTAGTAATCTTGAGCCACGAGGTCGGCAATCCCATTACCATGGGTATCAAGACTACAAAGCTTAAATGGGAAAGGAAGGGATAAAGTGGTGAGGTTGCAGGCGACTAAGCATATGGTGGCTAACATACATAAGTGAGGCGAGGAAGAAACAAAGGCAGTGTCAACTAGTAATGATCAAGTGATCACGAACTCCTACTCGTCAAACATAACCCGAAACCGTGTTCTCCTCTCGATCAACCCGAAAAGACACTCCGAGTTCGCACGGTTGGTGTATTTTAATTAAGATCAACTTCGGGTTTTCTACAACGGACATTAACAAATTCCCATCGCCACATAACGCAGACACGGCTTTGAAAGTTCAAACCCTGGGGGTGTCCCAACAGCCCATGATAAGCTCCGCGATCACGAAGGAATAGACCTTCTCCCGGAAGCCCGATCAGTCTCGGAATCCGGCTACAAGACATTTCACAGCAATAAAACAAGACCAGCAAGACCGCCCGATCTGGACAATCCCGATAGGAGCTGCACTATCTCGTTCCGAGGGCAACAGGATGAGACTATCTGAGTAAAACCAACCCTCAAGTTGCCCCAAGGTGGCCCCAGTGCTTTCGGTTCGGACCAACACAGAAAACAACTGTCGGGGGCTAAATAAAGATGACCCTTGGGTTAATTACTCCCAAAGGAAATATAGGTGGTGGTGAGGCAAATAGTAAAACCAATGTTGGGCCTTCTTTGGAAAAGTCTTATTCAAAGCGAACTTCAAGGGGTCCATAAATCACCCGACAGCGTTAGGGCGCAAAATCGGGAACATAATACCGATATGGCGGAAACTAGGGCGGCAAGAGTGGAACAAAACACCGGGCATAAGGCGAGCCTTCCACCCTTTACCAAGTATATAGATGCATTAATTAAATAAGATATATTGTGATATCCCAACAAGTAAACATGTTCCAACAAGGAACAACATCTCCATGTTCCAACAAGGAACAAACTTCATCTTCACCTGCAACTAACAACGCTATAAGAGGGGCTGAGCAAAGCGGTAACATAGCCAAACAACGGTTTGCTAGGAAGGGTCAAAAGGTTAGAGGGACATGGCAATTAGGTAGGCTTGAGCAAGGGTAATAGGTAGCGCACATAGCGATGAAACGAAGCAACTAGCATAGCAATGATAGTAGTGAGATCCGGGTAGCGGTCATCTTGCCTGAAATCCCGCTAGGGAAGAAGCGAGTCCATGAAGAAGATGAGCGAGTCCATGAAGAACGAGCGGAAGAAGCAACCAAGCGTGAAAGACGAATCCTCACGATCGCAACAGGAACTAACAAGAAGAAGCACACAACAATAAACACACCCACATGAACAAGACATGATGCACAACCAAGCATGATGCATGACAAAGCTACATGAACTACTCATGGCAAGGGATGATGAAAAAGAACAACACATCAAGGCAAGTTTAAATGAGGGGGAACAACATAGAACAATTCCGGAAGTCCTCAATGCAAATTTCAAATTGGTCCAGATCTGAATAAACTTTATGTTCAAGTTGTTAAACAGCAAGTTAA
>JAHIAM010019208.1:0-11750 GCA_021605205.1 Aegilops longissima
TTGACGCCCAACAAGCACAAATCGCCCCAACCCCGCTATTTCCGGGACGAAATCCACTAGTGGCTAGGTCGGGAAAGGAAACCTCGAGCTGGTCTAGCGACCGGCAACGCCGCTTCTCCTTGCGGTGTCCGACTTCCTCCGTCCCAGATGCAAATGGACATTCCCCGCCGCTCTCGCTTGAGAGATTTTCCCATGAAAACTAGGGAATCCTTTGTGCTCCTCCATCGGCCGCAGATTGAGCGCCAGCGGCGGCGGAAGGCCGGGTCGAGGAGGCGCGCGGAGGATATTGCAGGTGCGACGATCGCTGGCTGCATTTGCTAATGCCTCGCTTGGCGGTCGACATCGCCGATCGGCTTGTTGTTCACATCGTGAGATCGCTCCCCTTTTTTTCTTGGCTTTTCGCCGTGAGATCCTCGGACTCACTTCGTACATCTGCCACCGTTGGGAAACCGAAGTTCGAGGGTGGCGGCGCTCGGCATCGCACGGGTAGCCCCTCCCGCTTCCCCACTTTACGTTAGTGGATACTTATCCTTGACCCCTAGTCCCTATATAAAGCAACGAGGAGCCCATCATTGTAACCCCGATCATTGATTAATAAAGCTGGTCTCCTCATATCACTGCGGTCATTTACTTGCGGTACGACTACTTCGACTACTTCGCTTCACGACGCCGCCCCGCCTCCGCAACCTTGGACCGACTCGCCGCAGGAGTTGCGGAACACGTTATCAGCACGCTTCGCCCATCAACTCTCCGCTGCTCGCGCAGCCGCATCACGCAGGCTTTCATCGATCCCCGGAGGTATAAGATCCGATCCCACTATTTGCAAAAATGGATTCTTTCCATTATGATTCCGCTTTTGCGTTAGATTATTTTTCGATTTGATCTACCTATGGTGCGGATTTTCCTCCCAAGAACCGAGCGAACGAACACGCCGCCACCAATGTCGATGTTCTTGGACTAAGAGGAACTTGTTGATCGCACTATAGGAGTCGGTACGATCGCGATCCAGATGATCGCGGTACCGCAACAGCACCAGATGTGCCATGCGCCGCCGTTTTTCCGGATGAACGCGACGAAGATCGCACTTCGAGGTCGGGCGCCGATGACGCCGCTGGCCGCGACCGTTGGTCGACGCGCCACGTCAAGGCCCCGCTGCACCGCCGCCGCACCTGCCCCGCTAGCCGATTCGCCGCCGAGCCCCGATGGCGGCCGCTTCCAAAGCGCGCCGCACTTGCTGGCCGCCCGGCAGCCGCTGTAGTCACCACGCGGTCGGCGTTGCCAAGGCCAGCTGCCAGGCCCGTCGCTGGACAGGCGCGTTCTGGTGCCGCCGTCGGCGAGCCTCGCCGCTGTTGCCTCGGCGCGCCACCTGTGGGCGCACCGATGGCCATCGGGCGTGAGAGGTCGGTGCTGGCGCCATCGCAGACGCTACTGGCCATGCCGCTGCTGCATGATGAAGCCGCCGCCGCTTGCCCACTGCGCTAGGAAAACCTAGCGCCGAGTGAAGGCGGGCGCTGTGCCTTGCCACGGCTCTTCCGGCCGCGTCGGTGCCTATAAAAGTGGCGCTGGGGCAGCGTGAGATATTGCTTTAGCCCTCAGTAGTTTCTGTTTTACGAATTTTATTCCTGCAGTAATATTTCGTAGAAGCCCTCGAACTGCTGCTTTGCTGAAAATGTATTTGGGCTTAAAATGCCTCGAATTCAATTTTGGGCTAGTTTTACATACGAGATGCGCTTAACATGCTATCTTTGTAACATGATATTATTGTATGTTTTACTGCTATAGATTAATTGTTTAGCACTCTTAATCACTTAGTAAGTCATATAATAGCATGTTTTTAAATATTGGAACGCTCTTTCTATTGAATAAGTTTATCAACATCGCTTTGCAAAAGATTACCTGCTGTAATCTCATGATTTTTGCATAAATCGCAGATGGCCGGAATTGTCCACAAGGAGTTTGTTGAGTTGGCCTGCATGGACTGAACTACCTGTCATGGTCCCTGATCGCAGATTTTCTCCGGCAAATCCTCCCGAGGGCGATCGATAAGGGGCCCACTGGCCGCCATCGATCCCAAGTTCAAACTGAGAATGCGCAGGCTCGTGACTTTCTCCGCATCACTTGTCACCTACTCGAAAGATGAGATATGGCGAGCACAGTGCTTCGGCCTTTGGACCGCTTCTTAAGCAGCGGTTTGAGCGGCTGAAGTACACCGTGAAGCCACGCAGAGGCGAGTGGATCCGCTTGAGGTTTGGACTTCAAGACGGTTGGGGAGTACACGGCTCAGACCGGATTTGTACGACTCTTCGTTGTGTGGTACCGAGATTACCGACTCCTTAAGATTGAGAAAACCCTATCCACTTTCCACCCCGACGCGTCCATCCTCACGGAACTACCGCCAGGGAACTACACGAGGTATTCAGAGTTGATTGACGCCCTCCGTGGCGGAGGCGCAGGATGAGGTTCTCAAAAGAACTTTGTCGCAACCACTTGGGGGAGTTCTCGCCAGGAGGTGAACGCCTCAAAGTCCGCAAGCCTCAACAGAAGAGGGGCCGAAGGGCAAGAAGAAGGCCTCACCTCCCGCCTGCAAGCAACAAGCCGGGCAAGGAGGACAGCGGCCTCGGACTGCTCCGCTAGGCTCGGTGGAGCATTTCTCCCGCCAAGGCGCGCACCACCGGAGGTCGTTGAAGCATCAGTTTCAAGGCGCGTGAGACGACTCGCCTTGGTTCAGGAGGGAGCACCACCGCGCCCAAGGCGGCACCCGTGATGATCGCTATCCTCCTGTTGCCCATAGAGGCGACTTCTGTGGTGCCCATCGCGCAGCCTTGGCGGTCTCTACCGACGCCCACGCCGCCATGGAGGTTGACCACATGAGTCGCCGCGGCGGAGCCGCCACTAGACATTGATGCTGCCTCCAAGATGATTTCTAAGGAGGATCAGCTCACTAGTATGGAGATTGGCTGAAGTGAATGGCTTCTTCACCGAGTCCGCTTAGCATACCTCTTTGGTTGTCATGATTCCGTGATTTGATACAATAAAATTGAATAAATTGACGGTTGTAAGCTCTATGAGAGCATAAACTTATTCTTTACTTTGGCGTATTGGATGACATTTATTCATTTATTCCATTATTTATACATGATAGCATGTTATGTTCTGAGATGTGTGCATTTATTTTTAATGTATTTTCTTCCTCATTACATTAATTAGATGTCATATTTTAGAACGCTGTGGCCCCGAATGGAGGAAACGTGTTTGCCGATAGCGCCACCACTCATACCATTTTACGAGAAACTAAGTACTTTGAGTCCATTAAAAATCTCCGGAAGTATTATGACAATCGCCGCTGCGGTTCTCACATAGTTGGCTCCAGACGAGCCACTATTATATTCCCATGGGAACAACTTTGATCATTAATGATGCGTTGTTGTACCCGAGTCGACTCGCACTCTTTTGAGCTTTAGAGACATCCGCGCTAATGGTTTCCATGTTGAGACCGATGATGAACACGGCAAGGAGTGCCTACTCATCACAAAGCGGGATGCCGTGGTAAACATGTTATCGAAAGGCTTCTTCGCTTGACACAGGGCTATACTACACTAAGATAGTAGCACCTGCGGTACACTACCCTCAAGACCGCCTTTAGAAGCTCGAACTCTTCTGCCTCTCGCACGATAGGTTAGGCCACCCGACTTAGGATGATGAGAAATATAATTAGCAACTCGCTGAAGGAAATATGCCCTAGAGGCTATAATAAAGTTATTATTTATTTCCTTATTTCATGATAAATGTTTATTATTCATGCTAGAATTGTATTAACCGAAACATAATACATGTGTGAATACATAGACAATCGAGTGTCACTAGTATGCCTCTATTTGACTAGCTCGTTAATCAAAGATGGTTATGTTTCCTAACCATAGACATGAGTTGTCATTTGATTAACGGGATCACATCATTAGGAGAATGATCTGATTGACTTGACCCATTCCGTTAGCTTAACACTTGATCGCTTCGTATGTTAATGCTTTCTTCATGACCCATACATGTTCCTCGAATTATGAGATTATGCAACTCCTGCATCGGAGGAACACACTACCAAACGTCACAACGTGAATCGGGTGATTATAAAGGAGTACTACAGTGTCTCCAAAGGTACTTGTTGGGTTGGCGATTGAGATTATTAGGTTTTGTCACTCCGATCGTCGGAGAGGTATTCTAGGCCTTTCTGTAATACACATCACCTAAGCCTTGTAAGCATTACAACTAATGAGTTAGTTGTGAGATGATGTATTACGGAACGAGTAAAGAGACTTACCGTAACGAGATTGAACTAGGTATTGATACCGACGATCGAATCTCGTAAGTAACATACCGATGACAAAGGGAACAACGATGTCGTTATGCGGTTTGACCGATAAAGATCTTCAGAGAATATGTAGGAACCAATATGGGCATCCAGGTTCGCTATTGGTTATTGACCGAGAATGGTTCTAGGTCATGTCTACATAGTTCTCGAACCCGTAGGGTCCGCACGCTTAACGCTTCGGCGATGCTCATTATGAGTTTATAAGTATTGATGCACCGGTTTGTTCGAGTCCCGGATGTGATCACGACATGACGAGGAGTCTCAAATGGTCGAGACATAAAGATTGATATATTGGAAGCCTATGTTTGACTTCGGAATGGTTCCGAGTGAAACAGATGTTAATGAACACCGGGTTACTGAACCTCTGGGGTATATGGGCCTTCATGGGCCTCAAGGAGAAGGAGAAGGCCGCCAGGTGGCTGCGCGCCTCCCCCTTCCAGTCGAATAGGACAGGAGAGGGGCGGCGCCTTCTCTTTCCCCTCCCAATCCTACTCCAACTAGAGAGGGGGAGTCCCACTCCCGGGAGTAGGACTCCTCCTTGCGCGCCTTGGGCCGCCACCTCCCCTTGTCTCCTTTTATATACGCGGGGGCACCCCATGACACACAAGTTGATCTACGGATCTTCTTAGCCAGGTGGTGCCCTTCCACCATATTCCACTTCGTCATATCGTCGCGAGCTTAGGCGAAGCCCTCGCCGGAGAAGTCATATCGTCATGAGCTTAGCGGCCCTGCCGGGTGGAGCATCAACATCGCTACCACGCCGTCAGGTTGACGGAATTCATCCCCGACACTTTGCTGGATCGAGTCCGGGATCGCCATCGAGCTGAACGCAGCGTAACTCGGAGGTGCCGACGCTCGGTGCTTGATCGGTCGGATCGTGAAGACGCACGACTACATCAACCGCTGTTGTTATAACGCTCCGCTTTCGGTTCACGAGGGTACGTGGACATTTCCCCTCTCGCTATGCCATCACCATGGTCTTGGCGTGATCGTGAGGAATTTTTTGAAATTACCACGCCCCAACAGTGGCATCCGAGCCTGGTTTTATGCGCTTGATGTCATGTGCACGAGTAGAACACAAGTGAGTTGTAATATAAGTCATACCGCCTACCAGCATGTCATACTTTGGTTCAGCGGTATTGTGAGATGAAGCGCCCGGACCGACATTACGCCGACGCTTACGCGAGACTGGTTTCACCGCCCGAGCACTCGTTGCTTAAAGGTGACCGGGTGTCTCGTCTCTCACTTTAGTTGAACCGAGTATGACTACGCCCGTCCTTGAGAAGGTTAAAAGGAGTCTATTTGACAAACTATCGCTGTGGTTTTGATGCGAGGTAAGAACGGTTCTTGCTCAGCCCGTAGCAGCCACGTAAAACTTGCAACAACAAAGTAGAGGACGCCTAACTTGTTTTTGCAGGCATGTTGTGATGTGATATGGTCAAGACGTGATGCTATATTTTATTGTATGAGATGATCATGTTTTGTAACCGAAGTTATCGGCAACCGGCAGAGCCATATTGTCGCTTATTGTATGAAATGCAACGCCATGTAATTGCTTTACTTTATCACTAAGCAGTAGCGATAGTCGAGAAGCAATAGTTGGCAAGACGACAACGATGCTACGATGGAGATCAAGGTGTCGCTACGGTGACGATGGTGATCATGACGGTAAGCCAGATGGAGATCACAAGCACAAGATGATGATGACCATATCATATCACTTATATTGATTGCATGTGATGTTTATCCTTTATGCATCTTATCTTGCTTTGATTGACGGTAGCATTATAAGATGATCTCTCACTAAAATTATCAAGAAGTGTTCTCTCGAGTATGCACTGCTACAAAGTTCGAGTACCCGCACACCACGTGATGATCGGGTGTGATAAGTTCTACGTCCATCTACAACGGTGCAAAACAGCGCACACGCGAATACTAAGTTAAACTTGACGAGCCTAGCATATAACAGATATGGCCTCGAACACGGAGACCGAAGGTCGAGCGTGAATCATATAGTAGATATGATCAACATAGTGATGTTCACCATTGAAACTACTCCATCTCACGTGATGATCGGACATGGTTTAGTTGATTTGATCGTGATCACTTAGATGACTAGAGAGATGTCTATCTAAGTGGGAGTTCTAAGTAATATGATTAATTGAACTTTAATTTATCATGAACTTAGTCCTGGTAGTATTTTGCAAATTATGTTGTAGATCAATAGCTCGCGTTGTTGCTTCCCTATGTTTTTATATGTGTTCCTAGAGAAAATTGTATTGAAAGATGTTAGTAGCAATGATGGATTGGATCCGTGATCTGAGGTTTATCCTCATTGCTGCGCAGAAGAATTATGTCCTTAATGCACCGCTAGGTGACAGACCTATTGCAGAGCAGATGCGACGTTATGAACGCTATTAGCTCAATATGAGCAGATACGTATTATGAACGTTTATTAGCTCAATATGATGACTACTTGATAGTTTAGTGCACCATGCTTAACGGCTTAGAATCGACTTCAAAGACGTTGAACGCCATGGACCATATGAGATGTTCCAGGAATTGAAGTTAATATTTCAAGCAAATACCGAGTTGAGAGATGAAGTCTCCAACAAGTTCTATAGCTAAAAGATGGAGGAGAACCAACTAGTGAGCATGTGCTTAGATTGTCCGAGTACTTCAATCGCTGAATCAAGGGAGTTAATCTTGATAAGATAGTGATTGACAGAATTCTAGTCACCATCACTAAGTTACTAGAACTTCGTGATGAACTATAGTATGCAAGGATGACGAAAACGATTCCCGAGCTCTTCGTGATGTTGAAATCGACAAGGTAGAAATCGAGAAAGAGCATCAAGTGTTGATGATTGACAAGACCACTAGTTTCAAGAAAAGGGCAAAGGAAAGAAAGGGAATTTCAAGTAGAATGACAAGCAAGTTGTCACTCCCATGAAGAAACCCAAAGCTGAACCAAAGCCTGAAACTGAGTGCTTAATCGCATAGGAAATGGTCATCGAAACGAAATACCCCAAATATTTGGTGGATAAGAAGGTGGCAAAGTGAACAAGAGTATATTTGATATGCATTATTGATGTGTGCCTTTACTAGTGTTTATAGTATCCCCTAGTATTTGATACTTGTTCGTTACTAAGATTAGTAACTCAAACAGAGTTACAGAATAAACAGAGACTAGTTGAAGGGGAAGAAGATGAGTGTTGGAAGTAGTTCCAAGATTGATATGATCATCATCGCACACTCCCTATACTTTCGGATTAGTGTGGAACCTAAATAAGTGTTATTTGGTGTTGAGCATAAATATGATTTGATCATGTTTATTGCAATACGGTTATTCATTTAAGTAAGAGAATAAATTGTTGTTCTGCTTACATGAATAAAACCTTATATGGTTACACACCCAATGAAAATGGTTCATTGGATCTCGATCATAGTGATATACATATTTATAATATTGAAACCAAAAGATGCAAAGTTAATAATGATAGTGCAACTTATTTGTGGCACCGCCGCTTAGGTCATATTGGTGTAAGCGATGAAGAAAACTCCATGCCGATGGACTTTTGGAATCACTTGATTATGAATCATTTGATGCTTTATAACCGTGCCTGGGCAAGATGACTAAAACTCCGCTTCTCCGAACAATGGAACAAGCTACCGACTTATTGGAAATAATACATACCGATGTATGCGATCCAATGAGTGTTGATGTCGTGGCAAGTATTGTTATTTTCTGACCTTCACAGATGATTTGAGCAGATATGGGTATATCTACTTGATGAAACATAAATCTGAAATAATTGAAAAGTTCAAAGAATTTCAGAGTGAAATGGAAAATCATCGTAAGAAAATAAAGTTTCATGATCTGATCATGGAGATGAATATTTGAGTTACGAGTTTGGTCTTCAATGAAAACGATGTGGAATAGTTTCACAGCTCACGCCACCGGAACACCACAACGTTATGGTGTGTCCGAACGTCAGAACTGCATTTTTATTTTGATATGGTACGATCTATGATGTATCTTACCGATTTACCACTATCGCTTTGGGGTTATGCATTAGAGACAGCTGCATTCACGCTTAATAGGGCACCATCTAAACCGCTGAGATGACACCGTATGAACTATGGTTTAGCAAGAACCTAAGCCGCTTCTTAAAGTTTGAGTTGTGATGCTTATGAAAAAGTTTTCACCGATAAGCTCGAACCAAATCGGAGAAATGCGCCTTCATAGAATACCCAAAGGTAACTATTGGGTACACCTTCTATCACAGATCCGAAAGCAAGATATTTGTTATTAAGATGGATCCTTTCTAGAGAAGAAGTTTTCTCTCGAAGAAGTGAGTGGGAGGAAAGTAGAACTTGATGAGGTAATTGTACCTTTCCCTTATTGAAAGTAGTTTATCACGTAAATCAGTTCCAAAGGATTCCTACACCAATTAGTAAGGAAGTTAATGATGATGATCATGAAACTTCAGATCAAGTTGCTACCAAACCTCGTGAGGTCTTCCAGAGTAAGATCCGCACTGTGAGTGGTACGTAATCATGTTCGGAAGTCATGTTACTAGACCATGATGAACCTACGAACTATGAGGAAGCGATGATGAGCCCAGATTCCGCGAAATGGCTTGAGGCCATGAAATCTGAGATAGGATCCATGTATAAGAACAAAGTATGGATTTGATTGACTTGCCGATGATCATCAGCAAGCCATGTTAAATAAATGGATCTTCAAGAAGAAGACGACACCGATAGTAGTGTTACTATCATAAAGCTCGACTTGTCACAAAAAGGTTTTTGACAAGTTCAAGGTGTTGACTACAATGAGATTTTCTCAATCAGCGATGCTTAAGTCTGTCCGAATCATGTTAGCAATTGCCACATTTTATGAAATCTGCAAATGGATGTCAAAACTACATTCTTAATGAATTTATTAAAGAAGAGTTGTATAGGATGCAACCGTAAGGTTTTGTCAATCCTAAAGGAGCTAACAAAATGTGCAAGCTTCAGCGATCCATCTATGGACTGCAAGCATCTTGAGTTAATAAACGCTTTGATAGTGTGATCAAAGCATATGGTTTTATGCGACTTTTGGAGAAGCCTGTATTTACAAGAAAGTGAGTGGGAGCACTACAGATTTCTGATAAATATATGAATGACATATTGTTGATCGGAAATAATGTAGAATTATTCTGCAAAGCAAAGGAGTATTTGAAAGGAGTTTTTCAAAGAAGGACCTTGGTGAAGCTTGTTATATTATCAAGATCTATTAAGATAGATCAGACACTTGATAAGTTTTTCAATAAGCACATACCTTGTCAAGATTTTGAAGTAGTTCAAAATGGAATACCAAAGAAAAGTTCTTGCTGTGTTGCAAAGGTATGAAATTGAGTAAGACTCAAACCGACTAATGCAGTAAAATATAGAAAGAGAATGAAAGTCATTCCCTATGCCTCACCATAGGTTCTATAAAGTATGCTATGCTATGTACTGCATCTATTATATACCTTGCTCTGAATTTGGCAAGGAATACAATAGTGATCTAGGAGTAGATCATCGACATTGGTCAAGAACATCCTTAGTGAGGACTAAGGAAATATTTCTCGATTATGGAGGTGATAAAAGAGCCCGTCGTAAAGAGTAACATCGATGCAAGTTTTTTACACGATCCGATGACTCTAAGTCTCAATCTGGATACATATTGTAAGGGAGCAATTAACTAGAGTAGCCCCGCAGAGCATTGTAGACATAGAATATTTGCAAAATACATACGGCTTTGAATGATGACATCTGCTTGACTAAGCTTCTCTCACGAGCAAAACATGATCATACCTTAGTACTCTTTGGGTGTTAATCACATAGCGATGTGAACTAGATTATTGACTCTAGTAAACCCTTTGGGTGTTGGTCACATGACGATGTAAACTATGGGTATTAATCACATACAGATGTGAATATTAGTGTTGAATCACATGATGACGTGAACTAGATTATTGACTCTAGTGCAAGTGGGAGACTAAGGAAATATGCCCTAGAGGCAATAATAAAGTTATTATTTATTTCTTATTTCATGATAAATGTTTATTATTCATGCTAGAATTGTATTAACCGGAAACATAATACATGTGTGAATACATAGACAAACAGAGTGTCACTAGTATGCCTCTACTTGACTAGCTCGTTAATCAAAGATGGTTATGTTTCTAACCATAGACATGAGTTGTCATTTGATTAACGGGATCACATCATTAGGAGAATGATCTGATTGACTTGACCCATTCCGTTAGCTTAACACTTGATCGCTTAGTATGTTAATGCTTTCTTCATGACCCATACATGTTCCTGTAACTATGAGATTATGCAACTCCTGCTACGGAGGAACACTTTGGTACTACCAAACGTCACAACGAATCGGGTGATTATAACGAGTACTACGGTGTCTCCAAAGGTACTTGTTGGGTTGGCGATTTCGAGATTAGGTTTTGTCACTCCGATCGTCGGAGAGGTATCTCTAGGCCTTCTCGGTAATACACATCACCTAAGCCTTGCAAGCATTACAACTAATGAGTTAGTTGTGAGATGATGTATTACGGAACGAGTAAAGAGACTTACCGTAACAGATTGAACTAGGTATTGGATACCGACGATCGAATCTCGGTAAGTAACATACCGATGACAAAGGAACAACGTATGTCGTTATGCGGTTTGACCGATAAAGATCTTCGAGAATATGTAGGAACCAATATGGGCATCCAGGTTCCGCTTATTGGTTATTGACCGAGAATGGTTCTAGGTCATGTCTACATAGTTCTCGAACCCGTAGGGTCCGCACGCTTAACGCTTCTGCGATGACATCATTATGAGTTTATAAGTATTGATGCACCAAGTTTGTTCGAGTCCGGATGTGATCACGACATGACGAGGAGTCTCGAAATGGTCGAGACATAAAGATTGATATATTGGAAGCCTATGTTTGACTTCGGAATGGTTCCGAGTGAAAACAGGATGTTATTCGGAACACGGGGTTACTGGAACTCCGGGGGTATATGGGCCTTCATGGGCCTCAAGGAGAAGGAGAAGGGCCGGCTGGGCGCGCGCCCTCCCCTTCCAGTCCGAATAGGACAGGAGAGGAGGGCGCCCTTCCTCTTTCCCTCCCAATCCTACTCCAACTAGGAGAAGAGTCCACTCCGTGGGAGTAGGACTCCTCCTGGCCGCCTCCCCTTGGGCCGGCCACCTCCCCTTGTCTCCTTTATATACGGGCAGGGGGCACCCCATGACACACAAGTTGATCTACGGATCTTTCCTTAGCGCGCGGTGCCCTTCCACCATATTCCCCGGTCATATCGTGCGGCTTAGGGCCCCCGCCCGG
>JAHIAM010019209.1:0-18063 GCA_021605205.1 Aegilops longissima
GCATCTCGGAGTTGGAATGTGCGCTTTGATGAGATGATCAAAGATTTTGGGTTTATACAAAGTTTATGAGAAACTTGTATTTCCAAAGAAATGAGTGGGAGCACTATACAATTTCGATGAGTATATGTTGTTGACATATTGTTGATCACAAATGATGTAGAATTTCTGGAAAGCATACGAGGGTTATTTGAAAGGTGTTTTCAAGTGAAAACCTGGATTAAGCTGCTTAAACATTGAGCATCAAGATCTATGAGAATAGATCGAAAAGCTAAATGATACTTTCAAATGAGCACATACCTTGACATGATCTTGAAGGTGTTCAAGATGGATCGATCATAGAAGGAGTTCTTGCACGAGATGTAAGGTATGAAGTTAAGACTTAAAGCTCGACCACGGCGAGAAAAAGAGAAAGGGCGAAGGTCGTTCCTATGCTTTAGGCGTAGGCTCTATAGTATGCTATCTTTGTGTACCGCACGGAAGTGTGCCTTGCCATGAGTCGGTCAAGGGTACAAGAATGATCCAGGAATGGGGATCATTGGACAGCGGTCAAAATTGTCCTTGGAGTAAATAAGGACATGTTTCTCGATTATGGAGGTGATAAAGAGTTGGCGTAAAGGGTTACGTTGATGCAAGCTTTGACACCTATCCGAATGACTCTGAATAGCAAACCGGATCGTATAGTGGAGCAACCATTTGGAATAGTTTCAAATGGGCGTGGAAGCAACATTTATAATATGACCTAGAAATTTGCAAAGCACACGGATCTGAAAGGTTGAGATCCGTTGACTAAAACCTCTCTCACAAGCAAAACATGATCAAACCCCGAACTCATTGAGTCTTAATCACATGATGATGTGAACTAGTTTAATGACACTAGTAAACTCTTTGGATGTTGGTCACATGGCGATGTGACCTGTGAGTGTTAATCACATGGCGATGTGAACTAGATTATTGACTCTAGTGCAAGTGGGAGACTGTTGGAAATATGCCTAGAGGCAATAATAAATTAGTTATTATTATATTTCCTTGTTCATGATAATCGTTTATTATCCATGCTATAATTGTATTGATAGGAAACTCGGATACATGTGTGGGTATATAGACAACACCATGTCCTAGTAAGCCTCTAGTTGACTAGCTCGTTAATCAATAGATGGATACGGTTTCTGACCATGGACATTGGATGTCATTGATAGCGGGATCACATCATTAGGAGAATGATGTGATGGACAAGACAATCCTAAGCCTAGCACAAAGATCGTGTAGTTAGTATGCTAAAGCTTTTCTAAAATGTCAAGTATCATTTCCTTAGACCATGAGATTGTGCAACTCCGGATACCGTAGGAATGCTTTGGGTGTACCAAGCGTCTGGCGTGGCTGGGTGGCTATAAAGGTGCATTACGGGTATCTCGAAAGTGTACATTGGGTTGGCACGAATCGAGGCTGGATTTGTCACTCCGTGTGACGGAGAGGTATCTCTGGGCCCTTTCGGTAGGACATCATCATAATGTGCACAATGTGACCAAGGGGTTGATCACGGGATGATGCGTTCTGAGCGAGTAAAGAGACTTGCCGTAGCGAGATTGAACAAGGTATCGGTATACGGCGATCGAATCTCGGGCAAGTATAATACCGCTAGACAAAGGAATTGTATCACGGGATCGATTGAGTCCTTGACATCGTGGTTCATCCGATGATATCATCGTGGAACATGTAGGAGCCAACATGGGTATCAGATCCGCTGTTGGTTATTGACGGGAGAACGTCTCGGTCATGTCTACATGTCTCGAACCCGTAGGGTCTACACATAAGGTTCGATGATGCTAGGGTTATAAAGGAAGTTTGTATGTGGTTACGAATGTTGTTGAGTCCGGATGAGATCCCGGACGTCACGAGGAGTTCGGAATGGTCGGAGGTAAAGATTTATATATGGAAAGTTGTTGTTGGGTTAGGAAAAAGTTCGGGTTTTTGGTATTGTGCGAGGAAGCTTCGGAAGGTTCGGAGGATTCGGAGGGTCGGAGGTCGAAGTGTGTCCACCACGTCCAATGCAGTAGCATGGGCTGTGAGAAGCCCTAGCCATAATGGGCCAAGGGCACGGCGCCCCAAAGGCCCATGCGCATGGGAGGAAACCCTAAGGGAGGCCTCCACTTGACTTGGGAGGCCTCCTCCCCCTGGCCGCACCCCTTCCTTGGAGGAAGGGCAAGGCTCGCCTCCCCTCTCCTTGCCCCTATATATAGCGGAGGGAGGGCAGCCGCACTGAAGCCTGGCGCCTCCTCCCTCCGTGACACCTCCTCCTCTCCCTTGAGGTGCTTGGCGAAGCCTGCGGGGATGCCACGCTCCTCCACCACCACCACGCCGTTGTGCTGCTGCTGGATGGAGTCTTCCTCAACCTCTCCCTCTCTCCTTGATGGATCAAGGCGTGGGAGGCGTCACGGGCTGTGCGTGTGTTGAGCAGCGGAGGTGCCGTCCGTTCGACACTAGGATCTCGGTGATTTGGATCACGGACAATCGACTCCTTCAACCCCGTTCTCTTGAGCGCTTCCGCTTAGCGATCTACAAGGGTATGTAGATGCACTCTCCTTCCCTCGTTGCTAGTTTCTCGATAGATAGATCTTGGTGACACGTGGGAAAATTTTGAATTTCTGCTCGTTCCCCAATGAGACCAGCTCTCGCCGCATCATCATAGTCAGGTTTCAGCTTTCTCTCTTGAGGTGCTCATCCGGAAGAACGGGACACAATCATAATAGTTCTCCTGTGCTACCTTAGCGATATAGCGGGCGTAAGGCACCAAAACATGGGGCAGGCAAACCCAACTATTGACCCAAGACATGATTGAGTGATGCATATAATGCTATAAGTTGAGGTGCCGCCTTTGTTGAAAGTGTTAGGACTCTTCTTGCCTTGTTATAGGGTTTTGCTGAAGCCCTTGGCGAGCTGAGCGATACCAAAGTGTCTGGTGCAATTTGTAGTAAATGAGCAGTCAAGGAAAAAGATAAAGAAATGTAATAATAAGTGGCGCTGTATATTTTTCCATTGTTATTTAAATAATCGTCAAAGAGTATGTATACAAGTAGTGCGATAAGCAAAATAGGACTATTTGACATGTCTAGCCAAGGGTAAGCTGCGTGTGGGTATGTAAAACAGGTATAATGCTCTTTATCGAGACCACTTGGGGATTCCTTATCGTCAAAGCTTTTGCCTCCTTGGTGTTTCCTTCCATCTTTGGGTCCTATAATCAGGCTATCTGAAAGAACTCCCGAGAATATGGTCTGAAAGAAAGAAAATTATTTAGGTATCACGGGTCTGGCGGTTGAGCCGCATTGTGGACATGATATGGCTGTGCCTCCGCCTATGCCCATGGTATTTTAAGTGCGTAATTATGCTGCGGCACAAATTCATCGCTTGGCTGGGACCGGAAGGAGGCTAAATTGCTAGGTGAGCTATGGGCGTGCGGACGATCCTGTTGCGAGGTACTCCGGACTAAGCAGCGGTGTCCGGAGGCTTTATTGCGAATTAGAGTCGCCTAAAAAGGCTGCTCTATACTTCTGCTGCGAGGGCTGCGGTGTGCTCTTCCGTATGGGCGGCGCTGTGTTTCCATTGACTGTTTTAACCCGTGAGGTCTGGAATTTTGAGCTTGAGGTATGCATAATGCGGTACGCATTGAATCTAACAAATGCGGTTCGTCCAAGCGGTGCGTGGTAGCCAGCGAGAAAGGGCGATATCGAAGATTAATTCCTCGCGGAAGTTGCCACGAGATCGAAGACTACTTCTAGTGTGATTGAGCCCGTGCAACAGGCCTCTACAACTGGTATGACACCTTTGAAGGTGGTTTTTGTGGGTTTGATCCTTGAGGGGTCGATGCCCATTTTGCGCACTTGTGACGCCCCTGATTCAATCGTACACTAATCATACTGCGCTAGTGTATGCGATCAAGATCAGGGACTCACGGGAAGATATCACAACACAACTCTAGACACAAATAAAATAATACAAGCTTTATATTACAAGCCAGGGGCCTCGAGGGCTCGAATACATAGCTCGATACACAAGAGTCAGCGGAAGCAACAATATCTGATACTGACATAAGTTAAACAAGGATGCCTTAAGAGGCTAGCACAAAAGCAACCACGACCGAAGAGCAAGGCCTCACTGCAGGACCTCCTAAACTACTCACAGTGGTGACGGTCTCCAGAGTATCATCCATCGGCGGTGGCATTTTGCTCAAGGATCCACCATCTGGTTGCATCAACGAAAGAAGAAAGAAGAGGGAAAAGGGTAGCAAAGCAACCGTGAGTACTCATCAAAGTACTACTTAAGCATCGAGATCTATACTAAGTGTGCCTTTGGTATCAAATGGAAGGTTTGTATCGTGGACTGAAGCTGCTGAGAATGCCGAATAGAGAGGAAAGGCCTAGCCTATCGAAGACTAGCATCTCCAAGCAGCTCAAGCATCTTCTGACATGTAGAAGAGTAAAAGTAGCATTTTAATATTTAACAAGCATGTTGTAACAACAACGCCGAGATCCTTTCTCGACTCCTGCGAGAAAGTAATCCGAACCACATATCCATCACATATCTCAAGTATCCATTTCTAGTTATATAAGATCCGGATACAAGTCACGAGCGTCCATTACCGTGGACACGGTATTGAATATATATCTTCCTGCGAGGGTGCACCATGTTACCCAACACGCTCGATCACTCTGGCGGACACACCTTTACGGGTCAATGCCGGCCTCGGAAGATCAACACGTCGCAGCCCTACCTAGGCTCAGCGAGAGGTCCCGCCGGTCTACATCCTAAGCACTCCGGGTCTTGGGCCCGCCCGCAGCACTCCGGGTGCGTTCGCGGCGAGGCGGGTCAGGCTCCACCACTACGAGGATGGTGCGGCCCGGCCGTGCCGCCTTCTTTGGCTGGGCGTCGACAAAGCTTGGTGATACCACGACGTCGAGGCCCATATCTATTCTCGCGTGGTGGTTAGTGCGTAAAGGCCAGAGGCCAACTCAGAACAAATACCGAAACCTGTTAGTGCATTGGGGGCTCGCGAAAATGAGTAGAGACTCACGATAAGGTGACCCCGTCGCCCTGTCTATGGACTTATGGCAAGGGCCCAGACTGCCCGGCCGTGCCACATGGAAAACTTCGCGGGTGCTACGGGCCGCCCGACTTTCACATCAACTCATGGGTACTCCTCGGGGCCAACCCGACTCAACAGTGGTCTCAAGTAAAGTCAAGGTAACTATGTGTCCGGACATCAAGGGAAAACCCAAGGAATCACCCCGGTGGATTCCACTCAATGTAATCATCAAGGTGAGCGTAGAGGGACCACCCTCGAGGTTCACACTTGAGGTTTTGAGCAACAGAGCTGTATGGGGAATTGTGAAAGAGAAATCACCCTCGATGACCACGGTGAATGGCTACACTACAGAATTATCATCGAAGTGCGTTATGAGGATCACCCTCGGCACTCGATAGTAGCTCTGCAGTCGAGCAACAAAAGGCGTGATGTGATGTGAGGTGTCGGGCTCGGTAGTCGATCACGTCGATCGTGGCATCAATGATGAAGCGGGGCAACAAGGACAAGTGGGGTCAGCGATGGATCACTAACCAACCTATACTAAGCAGTTTAGAATAAGCGGGTAGGTAACAAAAGCGGTACAAAAGCAGGCTATGCATCGAATAGGAGCAAACAATAACAGTAGCAAAATCTAATGCAAGCATTAGAGTATAGAATGGGTGATATCGGGATGATCAAAGGGGGCTTGCCGGTTGCTCGGACAAGAAGGAGAATTAAATGCGTCGGCGTAGTCGATCATAGAGACATCAGCGGCGATCTCGGGGTCTAACGGAGAAAGAGGGAGAAACAGTAAATACACACAAACATATGCATAACAAGACAATAAGCGGTGATAGAGGTGTCTTAGCGGTGCTACGATATCGGGAAGGAAAACATCCGGAAAGTTTTCCGAAGTTTGGCATTTTAGGACGAGGCGAATCGAAGGAAATGTTCGATGTTTGCTATGATAGGGGCGTGTGGCGAGCGAGCGTGAGGCGTATCTGGATTAAATCTCAAAATTCTGAGCAACTTTCATGTAGAAAACATTTTCATCCGAGTTACAGATTATTTTAAATGATTTTCTAAAGTTTTAGCTATTTCTAAAATTTCTGGTTTTACTTTAATTTGTTTTAATCCGAGTTGACCAAGTCAACTTTGACTAATCTAAAGGGCAGGGTGTGGCCCACATGTCATAGACTATTTACCTAAACAAATAAATAAACCTAACCTATTTAATGGGGGCCTACATGTCATCTACTACTAGACTAACTTAGCACTAAACTAGTACTACTACTCCCTCCGTTCTAAATAATTGTCTTTTTAGAGATTTCAACAAGTGACTACATACGAGCAAAATGGTGAATCTACACTCTAAAATATGTCTACGTACATCCGTATGTTGTAGTCTATTTGAGATGGCTAGAAAGACAATTATTTGAAGCAGAGGAATATAACTAACCTAGCCTAATTAAAAAAGGTCGGCCGTGGCACAGCCGTGCACACACACGACACACACACGGCCATGGCCGTGACCACGACCACCAACAGTAGCAGCGGCATGAGCACTACAGGGCAGCAACATCACTAGGCAGTAGTAGCAGCAAGTAGTAGCGCTACAAGGAGGAGGAGGAGCAGCAGTAGCCTGTAAGCAGCGGCAGGAGCAGAGCAAACTTGCAAGCAGCAGCAGCGAATCAGCAGCAGCAGTAGCAAGCAGCTAGCAACGCAGCAGCAACAACAGCAAAGGCAGCAGCAGGGAGCGGAAGTGGATCCTCTAATATCAAGAAGAGAAGTCACCTAAGCTACAATTCTCTAACTTTCTTCCTTCACATCCATATGATTAAGGCTAAAATGACTTGAATTAATTTGCAAATTATAAATCTATTGTATACATTTACAAAAATACATACAAACAAAATTATGATGCAATAAAATTAATTTTAATTTTATTTACATGAACAGTAACCACACATAACCTGCTGCAGTAGATAATTACATTATTTGCTATAGTGCCTCTGACTTTCCTTCTTTGTTTTGCACTAGATTGCACTGTAGCTTAGGTGACTTTGACTTCTTAATGTTAGAGGATCCACTTCGAGGCGAGCATGGCGGCTAGCTGTGGCCTTGAGGCAAGTGTGGCAGCGGCGTCGTCGAGGCGGAGGCAGGCGCAGGCGTGTGCTGAGGCCGATCGTCTGAGGCGCATGGGCGTGGTGCAGGCAGCAGCAGGAGTAGCTACTGCGTCAGCGTCTGCGTATGCAGGAACTCAGGCGAGCTCGGGGGCAGCGGCTATAGCGGATCAAGCATAAAGGGCGGGGAATGGAGGAGGAGCTCACTGCGGTGCGGATGGCGAGCTCGGGGAGGCGGAGGTGGACGGGCAGTGGGAATCGACAATGGGCGCGGCGATATGCGTGATGAAGAAGGCGGCGGTGGCGGCGTCTGAGCCGCCCGGCAAACTGATCCCGGGGCGGGACGAAGCCAGCGGTCGCGGTCCTCTGGGCGTCCTCCAGCGTGGCGATGATGGTGGCGCGACGGTGAGGATGGCGCAGCAACTTTAGCCTGGTGTGTGCGGGGGCGAAACAGCGGCGCAGGGAAAGAAGTGGCGGCTAGGGTTGGCGGGGAGAAAGGAGCATCAGGGAAGGTACACTAGTGCAGAACCGGGCTTTAGTGCGGTTCGTGGCGGCCTTTAGTGCGGTTGGCGAACCGGCACTAAAAGTGAGGACTAAAGCCCCCCCTTTAATACGGTTCGTCATGAACGGCGCTAAAATGCAAACCACGTGTACGAGCGAGGCCGTGTGCGTGTAGGACATTAGTACTGGTTGGTAACACCAACGGTACTAAATATTTAGTGTTTTTTAATTTTGCTTCAATTTTGTGTTTTCAATTTGGCTTTATTTTCCATTTAATTCTTTTTGTTTGCTGGTATTTCACGATACTACAAATTGTACACGTTATGCATATATATTAAATAGATTTTCTCGTCGTAGAACTGCATATATATATATATATATATATATATATATATATATATATATATATATATATATATATATATATATATATATATATATATATATAGATATATATATCATCGAATGTCTCACAGCCAACACCATTAACTATTCACACATATACACATGTATATACATATACAATTTCTACTACATGTTGCCTTGGTGCCTTGAACACGATGACAAGTGGTTCATGGGGGCGGTGGCGGTAATAGTATTCTCCTTTCGGATCTATGACCTGAGTCGAGCAAAAATCCGGCTATTTCCTCTTGAACTGCTTGTATGCGCTCACAGGGTAGGAGCTTATCTCGCACCTCTCTGAACTGTTAAGAAGGAGATCAATAATATGCATGTGTGTTAGTTGTGTGACTAGATATCGATAATGGTGTGAATAGTGTTCGACAAGCGTGCCCAGTCCTGTCTATCAGATCTGCTCCTTTACTTGCGTCATCATGCGAATGTTCTGCATAAGCGTAGTATGCACACAGATTATTCCGTTTACGCCTGCCTCGGGGCCTTTACTAGAATGGAATTGAATCAGATAATGATTAATCAAGCATAATAATTAATTAATGATATTGAAACAAGAATTAAAGAGATGGTAGCTAGCTAGTACTACTTAATTACTTACCTTGGGTCAATGCCAAAACAATTTTTTCCATTCTCCTGGAGTCACCGACGAACTTTGCCCATGCCCTGCCACTTGGCAAAGAAAATTAATAAAGGGGTTATTAAATAGTTCATATCAGGAACTAATAGTTAATAATGATTGAAATTACCTGTTGACTATCCCTTCATGATGGTGTAGTCTTTATTTTCTTTAGTTAGTGAGTCCAGTAATTCAACTTTTCCTGCCTCAACTTTAATGTCTATCAAGACCCAGTGCCAATTGCATACGCTGCGTTTGCATGTCTTAATTAAGCGGGCATGTGCATAAAATTAATCAACTACCGTAAACCATATACATTAATTATTAACATCTAGCTAGCTAGTAAGCAAAAACAAATTTGTAGTACAAGACAGTGTGACTCACGGGAAGTTGTAAGGAAGTAGTATATCTTCGAAGGTATTGAGGCGCTTCAAGAACTCTAGCATGCTTTCCTCTACAGCAGCTTTACAATGTTCAATCTCCCATATGTCCTGATTAATGGTATTTGGGTCAATGAACCCAACGCCATAGCGTCCAGCTTTTTCATTCCATACATCTTCATCCTGCATATAATACCACGAGAAAAAGAATATAGTGAGGATAATTACATGTAATGATTGATCAAAATTATCACTACATAACTAGCTTGAGACTTAAATTACAGAAAGAAATCACTTACAAACAATAGCAAGCTGACGATAGACTTGTCGAGTGCGTCTTGATTGAATAAGCGATATAGTTCTGAATACTCAATGGAATGAGCTTTCTCATGGTAATAATGGCCCTTCTTGACATTCACCATGAGGACACTCGATTAAATCTTGGTCATGTTCATGTACCATTGATGCAATTCATACATTCTCGTTGGGAGGTCCTTGACCTTGTGCTGGATGGACCAAAGGTTGGCCCAGGCATATTTCCATTTTATTTCTGATTCTTTAAGCGGAGACATGGGCTCGATTTGAGAGTTGTCCAACAGAGATCTTGAGCATTTCAACCTGCATTATATGCTCCTCCGTTATTACCACATCGCCTGCTTTGGCGCTAATGGTTTGCCCACAATAATATTTTAGCGTACTCCTCTCATGTGTTGTTGGCACAACAAGCGGGGGATCTCTTGCCGCCTGTTCTCCCAGTGAGGAGCGGTTTTCCGCATTTTTGCCAGCTGCTTGTTGGCTCTAGCTTGAGCTTCGCTTCCTTCCGTAGCCGTGCTCGATGTAGCTTCCTGATTTGGCGCTCATAGTCGAGTCAACAGGCTTGGGAGCTGGTGCTCTAACCATCTGAATGAAGTGGTCAATCGTTTTCTCAGGCACTTTCTCCTTTGGCGGCGGTGCAGTTTGATCAAAATAGGCGTCCACTTGGGCTTGCACTATGGCTGTGTTTTGCTCCTTAGTCATGTCGTAAGGCCTCACGAGGAAGAGGGCGAGGCTTGGACCATATTTATATCGATTGCCTTCGCTTTGTGCTTCTGAACTACCTCGACTTCGTGCCGCTCGCACCAAAGCTGCGGGATGTCTCTTCTGCGATTCTTTGAGGCGGCGGAGGCGGCAGGCGTGGAGTTGGACTAGGAGAAGTGGCTGACGATGTGCGGACTTGAAGCGGGAGGTGTGGCACGACACGGTGCGGACTTGCAACGGAGAAGTGGCATGGCTGTGCGGGCTTGAAACCGGAGGTCAGCTCACCGTTCGAGGACTTGGAGGAGGTGGCGGACTTGAGGAGGAGTCGTCTCAGCGTTCGTGGACTTGGAGGCGGGAGTCTGCTGACTCGGTGGTGGACTTGAGTCGGCGGGGCAGCGGTGTCGATGGACTTGAAGATTATGCAATCCTTTCTCCATAGGATGATCGATGTATGGCCTCTCAGAGTGTCGCTCGTCTTCACCTCCGGGAATGTCAAGCGTTAGCCCGAATATGGGTCCACCACTTCATCAACCATGACACGAGCATAACCCTCTGGAATCGGGATGCAATGGTAGGTTGCCGGGGAGTAGCTGGAAAAACAACGCCGTCGCCACCTTCATGGATATGTTCTTCATTTTGGAGTGTAGCTCACGTTAGTGTTCTCTATGATGTCATCCACGGGGTATGTATCCAGCAGTGTATCGCCGGGGCAGAACCAACGCTGCTTCTCGGCATGGATGGGGCGGTGCTATCAATCTTTGGGCGATCATCCGCTTCTCTGCTGCGCTCTTTGAGACCCCTTTCACGGCTAAGTGAGTCGATCTGCTGCTGCTGCTGCTTTGGAATTGAGTGCAGTCCGCGTGCCTTGCTTCTAGGCCTTGAAGGCGCTCTGCGTCCTGCTTCCTCTGCTCCTCCTCCAGCTTCCTCTTCTTCTCCTCCTCCATCTTCTTTCTTGCAGGACACTGTAGTCGTCATTCAGTCCAGAAAAGCCCTCATACGAGGAATAACACCCATTCCTCGTGTTCTTCCAGGTGTTGAGATTTCGAGTAGCGTATAAGCTCGTCGTTCTCTCTGTTGGCGTGAACACCCGCTTGAGCTTCTTCTATTGCGTCAATTATCTTTTGTTGGCTCCTATTAGACTTGCCTTCTTGAAACCAGGCTGTCTTGGTCCAACGCCCCCCATGCGCATAGAACCAAGTTACGCACAGGGGGCAGTGCAGAATAACGGAGTGACCCTGCATCCTCCATCTCTTGCTCGAGACTTATCCCACTTAGGCAATGCCACCGCGTAGCCACCTGGACCCAGCCTATGGAACTGCGTCTTTCTTGCGGCATTTGCCTTGTTTTTCATTGACCGTTCCTTAGATATTTTTGAATCCTTGAAGGTCACGAAATCGTCCCAATGTTCTCTTTGCTTCTCAAGTGTTCCCTTGAAATCTGGAGTCTTCCTTTCATTAGCGAGGTAGTTGGCCCATACAGTTTTCTTGTGGGTGTTGAATGCAATTGCCATCTTCTTAAAAGGCATGGCCTTGACTTTGTCCACATTTGCTTTAGTGAAATGATCGGTAGGGTGAAATGTTCCATCGGAGATTTCACGGGTCTTCTTTAGCTCTGCCATCGACCCAAGTAACACCTGGACGTTTAGTCTTTGGCTCTTTCCATTCTTGAATGGAGATCGGAGTTGTCCTTCACAAGAACTCTGCACTAACGAGTCCACTTGTTACTTAATGTTCTTAGGCGTGAGGGTTCGCCACTAGGTTTGATGGATTCGATGTGGTACTTTACACCATCCTTCAACAATCTGCCGGGCCTCGCTTTGTCTTCTTTACTGTAGAAGCAGATTTGCTCGATCCGGAGGGCTGAAAGAAGAAAGATCGATTCGTTAATATATCTTCAATAAAAAACATGTGATGATCACCATGATGCATGCTTATATAAATATACCTCGCGGTAGTGTTTCTTATTTGAAGATCAGCATTATACGTGTCATCACAAACATTATGCGTGTCATAATCATAATCGTAGTTCATGACTTCATCAGCCCGATTAAATCGAGATCGAATATCTTTTCATCACCCTCTCGGTATTGTTAAGATATTGGGAGCCGTCATCTGCTTCATTCAGATCATCTAGCACTGTGAGGGCTGCGTGTGATGTCGAACAATTCCTCTTCTCTCTCTCTGCGGTATTGTCCGCCATAGCTTTTACTTTACTAATAATACAGAATAAATATAAAACAATTTAGTATTCAAATTACAATGCATGGATGCAATTAATCAATAAGGAAAATCTGAATCTAGAATACATCCTCTCGAATATATAATCTCGAATACATCATCGTCTTAATATATATAATCTAGAATACATCGTCTCGAATACTATATATCGAATACAACACTGGCTAGGTACCTAATAAAGATCGAGTACTACTGAGAAGAATCTAGGGCACCACTCGCGGTTCTGAGGCGTGGCGGTGCACACAAAGAAGGAACCATCACAGGATCATATCTCGGTCATCTTCCCAAAGAACCCGCCAAGTAGTGGAGAACTGGCGTCGTCCATAGCAGCCATGTAGCGATGGGCGTGCTCATCTTCCTCACGACACGGCGGCGCACCACCTCTCGGCATCGTGGTTCATCCGATGAGATCATCGTGGAACATGTAGGGCCAACATGGGTATCAGATCCCTTTGTTGGTTATTGACGGGAAGCGTCTCGGTCATGTCTACATGTCTCGAACCGTAGGGTCTACACATAAGGTTCGATGACACTAGGGTTATAAAGGAAGTTTGTATGTGGTTACGAATGTTGTTGAGTCCGGATGAGATCCCGGACGTCACGAGGAGTTCGGAATGGTCCGTAGGTAAAGATTTATATATGGAAAGTTGTTGTTGGGTTAGGAAAAAGTTGAGGTTTTCGGTATTGTGCGAGGAGCTTCGGAAGGTTCGGAGGATTGGGAGGGTCGGAGGTCGGAGGTGTTCCACCACGTCCAATGCAGTAGCATGGGCTGTGAGGCGCCCTAGCCATAATGGGCCAGGGCACCAGCCCCCAAGGCCCATCTTGTGTAGTGGAAACCCTAAGGGAGGCCTCCACTTGACTTGGGAGGCCTCCTCCCCCTTGGGCGCACCCTTCCTTGGAGGAAGGGGCAAGGTTCGCCTCCCCCTCTCCTTGCCCCTATATATAGTGGAGGGAGGGAGGGCAGCCCTTTGAAGCCTGGCGCCTCCCTCCCTCCGTGACACCTCCTCCTCTCCATGAGTGCTTGGCGAAGCCTGCGGGATACCACGCTCCTCCACCACCACTGCCCGTTGTGCTGCTGCTGGATGGAGTCTTCCTCAACCTCTCCCTCTCTCCTTGCTGGATCAAGGCATGAGAGGCGTCGAGGGCTGTCGTGTGTTGAGCGGAGGTGCCGTCCGTTCGGCACTAGGATCTCCGGTGATTTGGATCACGGCAATCGACTCCTTCAACCCGTTCTCTTGAGCGCTTCCGCTTAGCGATCTACAAGGGTATGTAGATGCACTCTCCTTCCCTCGTTGCTAGTTTCTCCATAGATAGATCTTGGTGACCGTAGGAAAATTTTGAATTTCTGCTCGTTCCCCAGCAGTGGCATCATGAGCTAGGTCTATTCGTAGATTCTTTGCGAGTAGAACACAAGTAGTTGTGGGCGTTGATGTTGTTCAATATGCTTACCGTTACTAGTCCAATCTTGTTTGACGGTATTGTGGGATGAAGCGGCCGGACCGACCTTACGCGTACACTTACGTGAGGCAGGTTCCACCGGTGACATGCACTTGGTGCATAAGGTGGCTAGCGGGTGCCGATCTCTCCCACTTTAGTCGAGCGGATTCGATGAAAAGGGTCCTTATGAAGGGTAAATAGCAATTGGCATATCACGTTGTGGTTTTGCGTAGGTAAGCGTTCTTGCTAGAAACCAATAGCAGCCACGTAAAACATGCAAACAACAATTAGAGGCGTCTAACTTGTTTTTGCGGGGTATCTGTGTGATGTGATATGGCCAAGAAGAATGTGATGAATGATATGTGATGTATGAGATTGATCATGTTCTTGTAATAGGATTCACGACTTGCATGCCGATGAGTATGACAACGGCAGGAGCCATAGGAGTTATCTTTATTTATTGTATGACCGCGTGTCATTAAACAACGCCATGTAATTACTTTACTTCATTGCTAACGGTAGCCATAGTAGTAGAAGTAATAGTTGGCGAGACAACTTCATGAAGACACGATGATGGAATCATGATGATGGAATCATGGTGTCATGCGGTGGCGATGATGATCATGGAGCCCGAAGATGGAGATCAATGGAGCTATATGATATTGGCCATATCATGTCACTACTATATAATTGCATGTGATGTTTATTATGTTTATGCATCTTGTTTACTTAGAGCAAGCGGTAGTAAATAAGATGATCCCTTACAACAATTTCAAGAGTGTTCACCCTAAGCGTGCCTTTGTTGCTAAAGTTAAATAAGCTTCTAAGCACCACGTGATGATCGGGTGTGATGGATTCTTACGTTCACATACAATGGGTGTAAGACAGATTTACACATCACGAAACACTTAGGGTTAACAGCGAGCCTAGCATGTACAGACATGGCCTCGGAACACGAGACCGAAAGGTCGAGCATGAGTCGTATAGTGAATCGATCAACATGAAGATGTTCACCGATGATGACTAGTCCGTCTCACGTGATGATCGGACACGGCCTAGTTGACTCGGATCGTGTAATCACTTAGATGACTAGAGGGATGTCTATCGAGTGGGAGTTCATAAGATGAACTTAATTATCCTGAACATAGTCAAAGATCTTTGCAAATTATGTAAATGGCTCGCGCTTTAGTTCCACTATTTAGATATGTTCCTAGAGAAAATGTAGTTGAAAGTTGCGATGGCGATTATGCGGACGGTAGAAAGCTTATGTCCTTAATGCACGCTCGGTGTGTTGAACCCCAAGCGTCGTCTATGGATGTTGCGAACATCGGACATACGTTTGATAACTACGTGATAGTTTAGTTAAGCGGTTTAGAGTTGAGGCACCAAAGATGTTTTCAAAGCGTCGCGGAACATATGAGATGTTTGAGGGCTGAAATTGGGATTTCAGGCTCGTGCCCCGTCAAGAGGTATAAGACCTCCGGCGATTTTCTTAGCCTGCAAACTAAGGGAAAAGCTCAATCGTTGAGCTTGTGCTCAGATTATGCGAGTGCAACAATCACTTGAATCAGTGGGAGTTGATCTTCCGAGTTGAGATAGTGATGTTTCTCAAAGTCATTGCCACCAAGCTGCTAGAGCTTCGTGATGAACTATAACAAATCAGGGATAGATATGATGATCCTTGAAATTCACGATGTTTGACACATGAAAGTAGAAATCAGAAGGAGCATCAATTGTTGATGGTTAGTGAAACCACTAGTTTCAAGAAGGGCAAGGGCAAGAAGGGGTACTTCATGAAGCAGCAAATCAGTTGCTGCTCGATGAAGAAACCAAGGTTGAACCCAAACCGAGACTAAGTGTACGTAATAAGGGAACAACCTTTGGGCAGAATTACCCTAGATACTTGGTAGATAAGAAGGCTGGCAAGGTCGATAGAAGTATGTTGGATATACATTATGTTAATGTGTACTTTACTAGTACTCCTAGTAGCACCAGGGTATTAGATACGGTTCGGTTGCTAAGTGTTAGTAACTTTCGAAATAAAGGCTACGGAATAAGCGGAGACTAGCTAAAGGAGAGCTAACGATATGTGTTGGAAGTGTTTCCAATTTTGATGTGATCAAACATCCATGCGCTCCCTCTACCATCAAGATTAGTATTAAACCAGAATAATTATCATTTGGTGTTTGCGTTGAGCATAGACATGATTGGATTATGTCTATACATGTCTGATTATTCATTTAAGGAGAATAATGGTTACTCTATTTATTTGAATAATACCTTGATGGTCTTGCACCTAAATAAATGGTTTATTGAATCTTGATCGTAGTGATACACATTTTCATGACAAAAGTATAAGATAGTAATGATAGTACCACTTACTTGTGGCACTTTGCCATGTAAGTCATATTGGTGTAAAAGCATGAAGAAGCTCCATGTTGATGGATCTTTGGACTCACTCGTTTTGAAAAGTTTGAGACATATCAACCACGTCTATTGGTGTATCGCATGCAGAAACTCCATGGGGATGGATCGTTTGGACTCACCTGATTTTGAATCACTTGAGATATGCAAATCATACCACATGGACAAGATGGTGAAAAGCCTCGGTTTGATAAAATGGAACAAGATAGCAACTTGTTGGAAGCAACACTTTTGATGTGTGCAGTCAATGAGTCTTTGAGGCATCTGATGAATATCGTTATGTTCTTACTTCACAAATGATTCGAGTAGATGTTGAGTATATTTACTTGATGAACACAAGTCTGAATTATTGAATGGTTCAAGTAATTTCAGAGTGAAGTTGAAGATCGTCGCGACAAGAGGATAAAATGTCTATGATATGATCATAGAGATGAGTATCTGATTCTGAGCTTTGGCGCATAATTAAGACATTGAGAAATTGTTTCACAATTAATACCGCTGGAACACCATAGTGTGAGGGTGTGTCCGATCATCATAGTTGCACCCTATCGGATATAGTGCGTACCATGATGTCTCTTATCGAATTACCACTATCGTTCATGGGTTAGGCATTAGAGACAACCACATTCACTTTAAATAGGGCACCACGTAATTCCGTTGAGATGACACCGTATGAACTATGGTTTAGAAACCTAAGCTGTCATTTCTTAAAGGTTTGGGGCTGCGGCGCTTATGTGAAAAGGTTTCAGGTTGATAAGATCGAACCAAGCGGATAAAATACATCTCCATAGGACACCCAAAACAGTTGGGTATACCTCCTAATTCAGATCCGAAAGCAATAGGATTGTTTCTTTAATCGGGTCCTTTCTCGAGGAAAAGTTTGTCTCGAAAAGTTGAGTGGGAGGATGGTGGAGACTTGATGAGGTTATTGAACCGTCACTTCAACTAGTGTGTAGCAGGGCACATGAAGTTGTTCTGTGGCACCTACACCAATTGAAGTAGAAGCTTATGATAGTGATCATGAAACTTGGATCAAGTCACTACACGTACCTCGTGGGGTGACAAGGATGTGTACTGCTTTAGAGTGTACAGTAATCCTGTCTTGAAGGTCATGTTGCTAGACAACAATAAACCTCTGAGCTATGGAGAAGCAATGGTGGGCCCAAATTCCGACAAATGGTTAGAAGCCATGAAATCCGAGATAGGATCCATGTATCAGAACAAAGCATGGACTTTGGTGGGCTTGCCCGATGATCGGCAAGACATTGAGATGAATGGATCTTTAAGAAGAAGACGGACGTGGGCGGTAATGTCACCGTCTATGAAGCTCGACTTGTGGCGAAGAGTTTTCACAAGTTCAAGGAGTTGACTTCGATGAGATTTTCTCATCCGTAGCGATGCTTAAGTCCGTCGGAATCATGTTAGCATTAGCTGCATTTATGAAATTTGGCGGATGGATGTCAAAAGCAGAGTTTCCTTACCAGTCTTCATAAGGAAAGGTTGTATGTGATACAATCGGAAAGTTTTTATCGATCCTAAGGATGCTAAAAGGTATCTTGGCTCAGTGATCCTTCTAAGGAATGGAGTAAGCATCTCGGAGTTGGAATGTGCGCTTTGATGAGATGATCAAAGATTTTGGGTTTATACAAAGTTTATGAGAAACTTGTATTTCCAAAGAAATGAGTGGGAGCACTATACAATTTCTGATGAGTATATGTTGTTGACATATTGTTGATCACAAATGATGTAGAATTTCTGGAAAGCATATAGGGGTTATTTGAAGGTGTTTTCAAGTGAAAACCTGGATTAAGCTGCTTAAACATTGAGCATCAAGATCTATGAGAATAGATCAAAAGCT
>JAHIAM010019211.1:0-26509 GCA_021605205.1 Aegilops longissima
AACAAGCTCAAGATGCCCACACCCAGCGAGGAGAAGAGCTGAAAGGTGTTAAGGGCCCGGTATGCAGCTCCGTGAAGGAGAATCAGGTGACCGTCGCGGCATTTATAGTAAGTGCTTGAACAAATTCCTTTGAAAAGAAGAATTCAGCGAGGAAGTCGATTAGCGAAATATGTCTTTAGGTGTGCTCACGGGTGCCTACGGAGGACATGCAGGTCAGCGGGTGACCAACTTCGAGCTGGTGAAATTGCTCGAGCGTGTTGACGAGCGATGAGTGGCGTCGTTCATGATTTATGGCCATCCGTCTCCCTACCGAGGGCCTTGGTGAGCTTCTTTGAGAAGCTTGGGGAACCACGACAAGCGCCTCCGTTCGCCGAGGAGGCTGGGCCATGGTGAAGACACGTTACCGAAGGCTGACCCAAACCACATGGCGAGGTTGGACTGCGGGGCACGATGGGAAGGAGATCCTGTGAGCTTGATGTACAGCCAAGTAGAAGCGGCATGAAATATTCCCAGCAGATTTGTAAATTAGACGGCACTGTTAGATGGGATTGAGGAGGAGTACAATCGGTCGGTTTGACGATGTAATTTGAAATGACATGTAAAATGCCTTCTAGCGGATTGTAGATCGTTTGTCTTTGCGGACCGTTTAGCTTCAACCTCGGGACCCAACAGTCCGGTGTGTCGAATACCCTTACGGTTATAAAGAACGGGGCATGCATGGGGACAAAGGCGTCGGGGTCATAATTGCTTTATCGGAAAAGTGCCCAACTAGTTATGTTATATTACATGGTTAGTAAGAAACATCTTCCGGGAGAATAGTTCCGTTAAGGGTTCCTTTCCCTGGGAGGCATGCCCTAAAGTGCAATGCGGACTGCGAAAATAGCAGAAAAAAGCATCTGGGGGCAGATAAATAAGTAAGTAATAAATCATCTTTCAAGTCACCGACCGAATATTCTCTTAAGAACGCTAGCTTTCGGCTTCACCCAGTCTGAGGTACATCCGGCTGACCGCGATAACAATCGCAGAGGTGCTCCTTTACCTCCTAGCGAACAATCGGGAGCGTAGGGGTAAGCACGGGAGCGAACAACCCAGCTTGGCCAAAACTTAAGTCATATCGATGCATACAATGGTGAATAAAAGGTACATGTGGAAGTATGACACATGTATTGAGCATAAGCCCGTATGAATAAGCTACATTGAAGAAGCCCCGGGTATAATGAGTGCGAGGGCACATCAAGTGTGTCTTGAACAAAGCGCCAAATCAGCCTATAAAGGTATTGAAAAAAAGTGGGAAGAAGGAGGGACAAGAGATAGTAAAAAATATAAAAAGGTGGGCGGGGGTGAGGCGAACTCGGAGTCGGCGTTAAGCGTAGAATCTTGGAGGCGGGTTGCGTTCCATGGGTTCGGCTCGAGTCGGTTGTCGGATCGTTACGTGGGCGGTATGCTCCGCCGGTCGGGACTTGATCGATGATGAAGGACCTTCCACTTGGGCTTAAGTTTGTCCTTTTCTTGTCCGTGGCGTAGAACAAGTTCGCCAACATTGTAAGTTTTGGCCCGTACTTCTACCTTTGATATCTTGAGCCTGCTGGCGATAAAATGCGGAGCGAGCCTTTGCCCGTCCTGCTCCTCCTCTAAAGCGTCCAAACTGTCCTACCGATCCAACTCGGCTTCTCTTTCTTCGTACATGCGCTACGAGGTGAGTCATGAATTATATCATGAGGCGAACTGCCTCTGCGCCGTATCATGAAAAATGGTGTGAATCGATGAGTTCGGTATGGCGTGGTCCGCAGCCCCAGTCTGGTCGAGCTCCTCTACCGGTCGTGTTAGATTCCTTGAGGACCGCACTAGTGCGGGTTTGATGCGCTCATGATTAGACCATTTGCTCGCTCGACTTGACCGTTAGTTTGGGGGTGATAGGCTGAGCGTGTCGAGCTTGATTCCCATGTTTTTGCACGAGTTTAACCTCGTCGGCCGTGAAGTTAGTGTTGTTATCGATGATGATCTTGTGGGGGCGTAAAGCGGTGTACTACCGGATATGAAGTCTATCACGGTCCGGATTCTGCCGTTTTAACGGCTTGGCCTCAATCCATTTGGCGAATTTGTCCACCATGACCAATAAGTATTTGTGCTTGTGGGTTCCCCCTTTAAGGGTCCAACCATGTCAAGCCCCAGACCATGACGGCGGTGATGGGTATAGTTTTGAGGCGGTTGGTGGCATGTGGCTCGATTAGCAAAAGGCGGCAACCGACGCATCGTTGGACTAAGTCTGAGCATCTGCCGGGCTGTCGGCCAATAAAATCCTGTCGGAAGGCCTTGCCTACAAGGGCCGAGGCTGCAGCGTGGTGCCCTTGAGTCGGCGTGAATTTCAGCGAGGAGATTTCGCCCTTCCTCTTTGGAGATACACCTTTGAAGGACTCGGTTGTGCTTTTCTTATAAAGTTCTCCCTCATGGACCTTGTAGGCTTTAGATGGCGAACTATGCGGTGGGCCTCATTTTGGTCTTGGGAAGTTCTGCCGCATTAAGTAGGCTAGGAATGGTTACGTCCGCAGGACAATTACTGCCATTATTTCGTGAGCTGAAGGTGTTATTTCATTGGTGAGCCGCGATTGTGTCGAGAATGGTGCGAGTTAGGTGATCGGTGGCTCCGGATTATTATTTCGGACTCCTCTTCCCATATCTGGATGGCTTAAAGAGCCGTTCTAGGAAGATGTTTGGAGGGCGGCGTCTACTTTGCGCCGATGCGTGCTAACACGTCTGCTGCCAGTTATTATCCGGGCTACATGGTGGAATTGAGTCCTTGAACCGAGCTGACATTTTAGGGCGGCGTTGCGATAGCTGCCATTTTGGGATCTTTGGCGTCAAAGTCTCCATTTACTTGGGATATTTGAGGTTTGAATCGCGCACCTCTAGGCGTTAAATGCCCATGGAATTGCCATCCGGAGGCCATGTAGAAGGGCCTCGTGTTAATTGTGTTGTTGGAGTCCATGTACATTATTTGAAATGCGTATTGGATTGTGTCTCGGTTAGGGGCGTCGAGGCGATACCGACCCCAAACCAGCCAACATTTTGGATCCGTCGAAATGCATGATCCGGTTAGATCAGCGCCGTACTCTTTAGGGAGTTTAACCCGGTCCATTCGGCGACGAAGTCAGCGAGAACCTCGACTTTATAGCTCGCCGTGGTTTTGTAGGTTATGTCAAATGTTAAGAGCTCGATAGCCCATTTGCAATCCTGCCCGTTGCGTCGCGATTGTTTATAATATCGTTGAGAGGTACTTGAGGCCACCGTTATTGAACACTCTTGAAAGTAGTGTCGCGCTTCCGGGATGCCATGAACACCGCATCGCTATCTTTTGATAATGTGGGTGCAGGATTTGCATGGAGTTAGAGCGGTGGATCGTAGTACCTGGTTTTGAAGAGGAATCTGTGCCCATACATTTCTCGTTCAACAGCAGTATGGCTTGTGACAACTTGATGTGTTGCTGCGATATATAATAACATAGGTTCGCCCAAGTTGGTAGCGGCGGAAACGGTTGTTGCCGGTATGGCCTTTATTTTTCGAGTCGGTGTGGCAGCATCCGTCCATTCGAAATGTTGATTGCCGGAGGAGGTAGTGAAGGCGAGCCTTTTCTCCCAAGCGGGAGATGAAGCGACTTAAGGCGCTCGCATCCGGTTAGTTTTATATCTGCTTGAGGTCTTTTGGAATATCAATTGTGTGAGCTCGGATTTTGGCGGGTTTGCTTCAATTCCTCTACGGATCTGATGAAGCCCAAAGCTTTCCGGCTGATGCGCGAAGCGCATTTTCGGATTGAGCTTAATTTCATATGCTCGGAGGTTGTCGAATGTCACCCTCAAGTCTTCTACTAGAGTTCCAGCGTGTTTGGTCTTGGCGACCACATCGTCTCGTATGCCTCTACTGTTTTGCCTATCTGGGTAGCGGACATGTTTGAATCTGCAGCGATATATTTGCTTGGCGTTTTTGAGTCGAAGGGCATTGTGTTGAAGCGAAAATGGCCCATATGGAGTAATGAATGCCGTTGCGGCCTGATCTTTCTCCGCCATCTTGATTTGATGGTATCCGGAGTATCATCGAGGAAGCACAATGAATCGTGCCTGCGGTAGCATCGATGATTTAAGTCGATCACGAGGGAGAAAAGGTCCTTTGGACGAGGCCTTATTAAGGTCTTTAAAATCGACCAGGCGCGAGATTTGTCCTTTTTGGTACCATTACTAGATTGGCTAGCCAGTCCGGATGTTTATATCTCGATGAATCCGGTTTCTAAGAGTTTAGCTAGCTCCTCTCCCATTACTGTCTTTTGGGTTCGGAAAATCGCTGAAGAGCTTGTTTGGTGGCTTGAATCCTTTAAAGATATTTAGGCTGTGCTCTGCCCGACCCTGCGTGGGATTCTGGCATGTCGAAGGTGCGAGCAAAAATGTCCCAATTTTCGAAGGAATTCTCGTAGTCTTGGCCGACATCAGGACTTAATTGTGCCCCAATGGAGGCCGTCTTTGTGGGGTCCATTGGATGGACCTGAAATTTGACTATTTAAATCTGCTGGTTTAAAAAGGTGGACTTGGACCTCTTATCGGTATCACATCGTCCCTATCCACCATGGGCCTTGGCGTGAATAGTTCCTCTGCCGCTAGGGCTTGGACGATGCCTCTAGGGCTAGTCGGCTGTCTTATTTTCAGCGCAGTGCTGTCTTTGGATCCTTGGCGAGTGATTATTCCATTGGGTCGGGCATTTTGAGCTTCATGTACCCGTAGTGGGGTATAGCTTGGAAGATTGTGAATGCCTCTCGCCCTAACAAAGCGTGATATCCGCTGCGAATGGGGCCACTTGGGCGTGACCTCCTCGGACCTGTAATTGTCCGGTGGGCGAACACTACATCTAGTGTGATTTTTCACATGCGTGTACTTCTCGACTAGGGATTATCCCTCTGAAGGTTGTCTTCTTTGCGCTCAATGCGGCTCGATCAATTTCCATTTTTGAAGGGTTTCCTCATAGATGAGGTTTAATCCGCTGCCGCCATCCATGAGTACCTTAGTAAAGGCGAAAGCCGTCCACTATCGGATGAGGACCAATGCGGTGGTGCTCTAGCTGTTGAATTTAGGTTAAATCATTTGGCGTTGAAGGTGATAGCACAGTCGCTCCATGGATTTGTTGTTGCTACTTGGTAGACTTGGCGAGGCTGCGGATTGTTTGTTTCCGCATGTTATTTGATCACGAAAGTCTCGAAGGCATTAATACCGTCTTGGTACTCTTTGGGTTGGTTGCCGGGGCTAAAAAGCCTCGCCACTTTTGGCCACTGCCGTAGTATCCAACATTTCGAAGGCTGTGTGTTGGAGTGGCGCCCTCCGTCTTGTGGATTTTGCGAGGTCCGTTGAGCCATTCCTCGATCAGTTCCGTACCCCTAGGGGTTTTGCTTTTGTTTTTAACCCGGTGCTTGAGTATGAAGCACCCTTTTATTTCGGACTGGGTTTGTATTGGGCGGATTGTCCCAAAACCTAGTTTGGTTTTCGAGGCACTCTCCATCGCGTAGTATTTTTATGCGATGGTCGCTAGGTCGTGGCGTGAAACTATGACGGTGATGGCGTTATGATTCCCTTGTCCGTGCAATTGTTGCGAAGATTGAAATCGCGCTTTCTTCACGGCAGTCCTTTATCCTGTTCATAACGGGAGAATCGTGATAATGATGTCTTGTTTCATCGGGCTCTTGCCGTGTTGAGATAGATCGCTTATGTTTGGGTGGGGGTGGAATTAAGTTGGAACCCCTTGATGCGAACTCAAAGGCCAAGAGCTTCGGATTCGGAGCTTGGTTTCTGGCGCTTTCAATAAATCTGGTCCGATGTCGACTTTAGGTTGATGTTTGATTAGCGTCCGTCCCTCGGGAATCCGACATGGAGGATCGGAATCGGACATAGTTGGGTTTTAACATAGAAGAAGAATCGCGCATTGTTCCTCTACCACGACAGCGTGGTGGGTAACTGAGGAGAGTTAATTTCTCTCGGATCGGTTTAAGCCCAATCGATCATAGTCGATAGCGACTCGGTAGCGATGCCATCAAGAGCTTCGTTCGGAGGAGAACTCAATCGGATCTAGCTACTCGGCGAATTCGAGCTGGCGTGAAAGTCGCTTTTAATGACTTGAGAGGTCATTGTCGGCGGTGGCGAGCAGTGGACATGAAAACCGCCTGGCCGGATAGTCGGCGGCCAAAGCTCCCTTGATGGCGGCGCCGTCTTCAAAGAAGGAAAAGGCATCCTTCACGATGGTGGCGACCGGAGGAACTCTCAATGAAAGCACCAATGTCGGTGTCAAAATCGGCGGATCTCGGGTGGGGGTCCCGAGCGTGCGTCTAGGCGGATGGTAACGGAGACAAGGGACACGATGTTTTACCGAGGTTGGGCCCTCTTGATGGAGGTAAAACCCTACGTCCTGCTTGATTGATATTGATGATGTGTGTTACAAGAGTGGATCTACCACGAGATCAAGAGGCTAAACCCTAGAAGCTAGCCTATGGTATGATTGTTGTTAGTCCTATGGACTACTGACCGTCCGGTTTATATAGGCACGGAGAGGGCTAGGGTTACACAAAGTCGGTTACAAAGGTAGGAGATCTACATATCCGTGTCGCCAAGCTTGCCTTCCACGCCAAGGAAAGTCCCATCCGGACGGGGCGAAGTCTTCAATCTTGTATCTTCATAGTCTTGGAGTCCGTCCGATGATGATAGTTGGCTATCAGGACATTCCCTAGTCCGGAACTCCTCGATAGTCATATAGGCCCCAAAGCCCTCGCGTCCGACCTTGAAAAAAGGCCATGGGGCCGAGTCGGCCTTTGTCAGGTGCTGCGGTCGAGAGGCCCGAAGGATCTGCTAGAGGCGAGCATCTATCTCGGAGGAGCACCGTGCATTGATAGACGCGGTGATTGAAAGATTTCATCCACGGAGGCGGATTGCGAGGCCGCGAGGAGTTCTTGACAGGTTTTGAAGTCGTTAAATAATATACCCTTTTGTGATTCGCATAAATAAGATCGCCTTGTGTAGATAGTAGCCCCTCGGACTCATGCATTGTCAAAAGTGGCGGTGAGGATCATAATCAGGTCTAATGTGCGCCCTCATACGTAGGTGGCGAAGTGTCCGTGGCGGCCGGACTGATGAATTGCCGAGCTAAGCGGCAACTTGGCGTGGGAGATGCCGACATCATCGCTTGTCAACAAGCGGCAGCGAGCACAAGGTATGTAATTCCTCTAGCGGCACTGGTAAGAGGATCTTGATGCAGTATCTTACAATGTGTGTGGTTGGCGCGAGATGGTGCGCTGCCATGGAGAATCTTCGGCGGAACTTGCCGAGCCAAAGGAGCAAGCCGGGAAAAGTGATGCGGCTGCGGAAAGGCAATTGAAGAGTGAAAGCGAGCAGGATGCTCCTTCTTTGAAGCAAGAAGGAAATGGCCGACATGACCGTGAAGCTGAAAAGCGGCTGGCGACCGTTATAGCTTCTTGAAAAAGAAGATCGGGCGAACAGATGGACTGGAGAAGGCCGTTGGGGATGCCAAGGATGCTCGCTCGTGATGAGAGCTATGAAGGAGGAGCTCGTCGGTAGGAGAATATCGCGGTGGAAAGCCCTTTATCTTTCGGAGGAAGTTACGTGATCCTAAACATGCTCCGTTAGGCTGGATGTAGTCTGGCGGACACCTATCTGGATTTGGCGAGTGCGCGGATCTTGGCGAACACTTCGAGATCAAGAAGATCGCGAAGTGGAAAAGCTCTTCAGATCGCGATCCCATAATCCAGGCGTCCGCTATCATTAGCCGATCGTTTGGCGAATGGGCGAGCTGAATAGGTTGTCCGGACTCGCCATGAAGTATGTCATGAGTCATCGGCGGAGAGGCGAGCGAAAAGATTATTTCAACTTGGTGCAGCGGTTCCTTGATGCGGTGCCGCATATTAATGCGATGAAGAGGTCAGCGTGCATAGAGGTGCGGATGGCTCTTGCCGTGTCAAGACTTATCTTGGGTGGAGATGGAGACCACGCTATTGCATCCCAAGATTAGGACAAAAGCAGTACACTGCGAGCACTATTTTCGGGAAGTTTTGCAAAGGCGCTCGTGTAATAGAGCATAATGCTGAAGGATACTATGTTGAATAGCATATATTATTGTAAAACAATGTTACGATAAATTGTAGAAGCTTTTTATACTTGTGCCTTCAAGTATTATAACACCTCATGCGGTATATATATATATATATATATATATATATATATATATATATATATATATATATATATATATATATATATAGGAGTGGGTCTATTATGATAACACCCTTAAGAGTCTTATTACGCACACCACTTTCTTATTACCTTTAACACCTCGGCTACTTACCGTGCCCCCAAGTGAACTGCAGCAAAATCCCAACCCCACCTCCCTCACGACAACACCTCCTCCTCCCTCCTCCGCGCACCTCCCGATCCATCTGCTGCCTGTAGAAAAACCTTGGCCGTGCCCGTCAAGCCGCGCCCCCCCACCAGCTTCTTCCCGCCCAACCCCGGCTTCTTCCCTGCCGGCACGGTGGCCTCCTCCCCATCTGGCCTTTTCACCCTTGGCCCAGCCTCCTCCCAGCGTCGCCACCTTTTGGGCGTCGCCTCCCACCACCACCTACAGATCGGCGGCAACCAGGGATCGATCCCAACCACCATGGCTCCCCACCACACCACCACCTCCCGTCCACTTTTACCCCAAAATCCAGCCCTTTGCCCGCCCGCCACCTCCTCCTCTGCCGTGGCAGCCCTCCTCCCGATCCACGCCCGCGCGAGATCCGAGGCCACGGCGACCGCCACGGAGCGAGGCGATGCCCCCGTGCCGCCCGGTGCCACATCCGAGGAGGAGGTGTGCTCCACATCTCGGCCTCCGGCCAGCAGCCTGCGGCTTCCTCCCGACAGCGTCCGACTAGTGGTAGTGTGGCGCGTGCGCTTGTGCGATCGCAGCTCCCAAGCACCCGCTTCGGCGGCCACGAGCCTGGCGAGCCATCAACACCCTTCGCCCGGCCATCTCCGATGCCCTGTTGCGGTCTTGACCCGATCACGCATGATCCGGCGCTCCATCACTGCTGGATCGGCTCGCCGGCGTGCAGGATCGTGCTCAACTACATCACTACCACCCCCCTTGTTTTGTGGTTCATCTAATGTGGCATTGTAGCTCGGTAGGAACCGTTACGCATCTTTTCTAGCGATGCTGAAGTTGATTTAGTTTGCTCGCGAGGATCACAAAAGGCCTTTGCACTTCACTACCTAGCGTCATTTAGCTTGGTGCACTTCTCTGAACGGCGATGCGGCGTGCGATCTGGACGAAGATGTCGTGCACTTCGCCGTTCAAATCCCAAACCAGGGTTGTTGCTATTCAGAAGCATTTTTCTGGTGTTTTTTAGAAAATTTGATGACTTTTTTGGAGTGCGGTGCGATTCGAAGCTTACATGCGATCTGGCGACCCGCAGACGTCGTCTCGCTGGCATTAGATGCGGCTCGGTACTCTGTGGGTGCAGTTTGTGGGCAGCCGGCGGCTGACGGCAGTGCAACGCAGATGCACTCCGATGGTCGCCGTGGTGCAGCTCAATGGCTTCGCTCGAGCACGGGCTTCATCGCCTCGGTGATTACGTAGTGTGTTCCCTCGTCATGCAGCTCGGTATCATTAAGTCCACAATTTGCTCTCGATTTTTCATAAAATTTGATGGTTCACTTACATTTAGTAAAAAGGCGAAGTACACTTTCTTTTGGATGTGGTTCATTGTGCTACGCGTTGAATCAAAGACTCCCGTCAGTTTTCCTAACATCAACAAAATGTGAGGCCCACTTTGTGAGATACAAAAAAGAATAATGTGCAGTTTTGTATTTAACTCTTGCAGTGCAGAAAACAAATGCAGCTCACTTCGCGTTCACAAAGATGTCCAAGATGAGTTAGATGAAAAAGGACAAAAATAAAATAATGCAGTGCACTTTCCACAGTGTTTTGGTTCACTTACGTCCAATGTGAAGTGGAATTTTTTTATGGAAACGACAAAAAGTAGTAATGCCGTTCACTTTTGATAGTGTTGCGATCCACTTGCTCTTGTCTTTGCGGTTCACTCTTGTTAATAAAGAAGTCAGAAAAAGGACAAAAAGAAATCATGCACTTCTATAGTTAGAAAAATGACGAAAGAAAATCATGAAGTGCTTGGTTGGTACGAAGTCTGGTTTTAGTCTGAAGCGGTCGTTCTTACTGTCGATGAAAGGTCCACTCGCTTGGTCGTAGCGTAAAAATTAATAAGTATAAAAAAAGACAACAAGTACTCATGAGGTTCACTTTTGGTAGTGTTACGGTTCACTTTCGGAAGTGTTGTGGTCCACTCTCGTTCGGAAAAAAGTTGAAAAAATACAACAAAAACTTGTGCGAGAAAGTTTATGTCCGACAAAAAGAAATCATGAAGTTCACTTGACTATACATTGCGGTCACGGGTTCGAGTTTGAAGCAGTCGTTCTTACATCCGACAACGATTTTGGTGTCGCGAAAAAGCGATGTCCGCTTTTGCTAATTTAAAACTGCTCTTAAACCGTAAGGAATTAGAGTGTGTTCTACATGAAAAATTACGTCTCGTCAATATCTTTCAACGGCATATCATTTGAATCATTTCGACAACGGTTTGTAAAAATTTCAAGAAAAGCGGCGCTGCAACGCTTGTAAATCCGCCGCATGATTTTCAAAATTAACTTAAAACTATAAGGAATCTCAAAATCATTCCTACATATGAAAGTTGAGCATTGTCCATAGCTTTCCAACGACGTATTACACGCCTCGTTTCGACCAACGGTTCAAAAACTAGAGTGAAAACAGTACCGAAAATTTGAAAAATTTTTGAAAAACAGAATTCCGTGATTTATTAAATTTGAAACTGATCTTAAACCGTAAGGAATTAGAGAAACATTTATATATGAAAAAGATGCGCCTCGGCGATATCTATCAGCGGTATCATTTGCTTCATTCGACGGCGGTTTAGAAGAAATCGCGAAAAACTTCGCTCGCTATGTCGTCATGGGCTGCACCATTTTCAAAACTGCTCTTAAACCATGTGGAATCTCGAAAAGTGTTCAACATGTTGAAGTTTTTACCTAATCCATAGCTTTTCAGCGGTATATTACCGCCTCATTCCGATAAGCGGTTAAAAATTAGAGAAAACAGTACCAAAAAAATAGCTTGCGTGCAGTTTTTTCGACGAGAGATTAACTTCGTGTAGTGGTGCAGCACACTTGGTTCAAGAATAGCGTCCACTTGCGTTCAGCGTGCAGTGTGGAAGTGGTGTGCAGAATAGTTATTCTGCTAATATTAGCATAATAGACCTGTATATATATATATATATATATATATATATATATATATATATATATATATATGTATGTATATATCTGAAAGATGGCGTTAAATGACTTATTTACGCAAATAATGCGGGGGTGTTACATGGCGCATTTCACACTTGATCAACGTCTTGGTCCTACAAAGGAGGTGATAAGCGCGGCGAACTAAACAATCGGACTATAATGCTTTATCACTTTCACTTAGCCATAGGAGTTTGGCGGTGAGGCTACTATATAGCCCCTAGTGGTGCTGCGCTCGCCCGAACTTCGGTAGCGTATGTGTCTGGCGATGGCGGCCCGCCGTTATCTGAAGGAATCCTAGAATTCGGTGGGTCATCAGTGGTTGACCAGTCTCCGCTATATCATGACGGTCAGTTTTCCGCTTTCTCTCTTGAGGTGCTCGCTGACCGAACGGGGCACAATCGCGGTAGTTCTCCTGGTGCCGCCTTAGCGATGGGGCGAGCGTAAGGCAACAAAAGCGAGGGCGGGCAAACCCAACATTTGACCAAAGACATGATTTGGGCTGATGCATATAAGGCCAAACTTCATGACGCGAACACTCCCTAAGGTATTCGGTCTTTATGAAGTGAGGCGGGACAAGCGCCCTTAGTAATAAGCCCTAGTGTCCAGAGCGTGCAAAATTCTAACGTGGCCACATGCCAAGGCGCCAGCCTCCTCCTCGGTTATACCAAGAAACGGTGGATGTGTATCAACAAGAGCAGAAAAAAGGTTTCTGAGGTCTTAATCTGAAAAGAATCCTTGGAGCGGGTCCTTCTGCGTCTGCGCTTTGTGTCTCCGTTGTGCCGTATCTGGGCCAGGCGCAACACGGTGATCATCTGTAAAGAGAGAACTTAGTTGAACAAAGGTCGTGCGAGCGTAAGTTGTACTAAATAAACAAAGTATAATTGAAATGAGTAAAATTGAGCTTTATTGTCTCTTGTTTTATATGCGGATCCCCTAATGCGAGGGTATCGGCTATTAAGTATTATCAATTGTATGTTTATGCGGACTCGTCTAGCCGTGTCAAGTGGTCTTAACGACATGTTTAGGTGTTAATTTGGTGAAGCCGTTTTATTAATAGGGCTGTCAAGGCAGCCGCCAGATCTTCATGCAGGAGGCGCACTCAATATTTTCCCTTTAATGAGATGATGCCTGCGTGGACGGGCATCTTAGCGTAAAGATGCATAATGCGGTAGTGCGTTAAAAGCGGTAGCTTGGCGTCCGGTAGTGCTTGATAGCTGCTTGAAAATGGGGCGATATGGAAGGTTAGCTTTTGCGGCGGAAGTTGTCGGAGGATCGAACATAACTTCTAGCGGGAGAGAGCCCATCTGAGGCGTCCGGAACTGGCGTTACTCCTCGAAAGGAAGTGTTGCTATGGTGAATTTTGTTGGGTCTATCCCCATGTGGCGGATTGTGTCCTGATATAACAGGTTTAGACCACTGCCGCCGTCCATCAAGACATGTGTAAAGTGGAGTCCGTCGATTATTGGATCTAATACCAGGGCAGTCCAGCATGCGTTTCAGATACTTGTAGAGTAATCCTGATGGTCGAAGGTGATCGGTTTTAACAACCATTGGCGAGACTCCTTTGGGATAGGCCATATGGAGCGTATCTCTGTTGGCGCCACTCTGTTCGTCACGTGAAGTAAGTTTACTGTTTGGACTTCTTGTGGGAAATCCTTTTGTTTCCTGGTGCTCTGCTTGTGGGGTTTCGTCATCATCCTCACTTGGTGTGTCGAGCCCCTTGTGTTCGGCGTTGAGTTTGCCGGATTACTTGAAAACCCAACAATCTCTGTGGGTATGGTTCGCAGGCTTCCCAGGAGTACTGTGTATTTGACATATCTTGTCCAAGATCTTGTTTAAGTTGGATAGCTCGTCCTGTTATCCTTGAGGCGGCTTTCTACGGTCTGCATGAGCTTTTGAATCCAGCGTTGGTGCCATGCTATTTGGGCTGTTTCCCTTATTCCGTATTTGGTCCTTCGGCGTCGGGGTTTCGTTCCATCCCTAACCCGGATGTACTTGGGTCGCTGGTGCTACATCTTGCCAACCAGCTGTCCTCTCCTGCACAAAAGCGGGTCATGAGGCTTGTTAATCGGCCATTGTTCTTGGCTTTTCTTGGCGAGGTGTCTGGCGAGCCATTAAGTCTCGGCGCTATGCTTAAAAGCTGCTAGGGCTTCAGCGTCCGGACAGTCGACTATCTGATTCTTTTTAGTAAGAAATATGTTCCAGAATTTCCGGGCTGACTCTCCGGGCTGTTGAGTTGTATGACTGAGATAGTCTGCGTTCGGAGGGTGGACATAGGTCCCTTGAAAATTTGCGGAAAGCATCCTCGAGCTCTTCCCAACTTCAATGGTGTTTCGGAAGGCCTTTAAGCCAATGCGGGCTGGCCCTTTGAGCTTGAGGGTAAGTATTTTATGGCGTGGAGGTCGTCTCCTGCAGCCATGTGTATGTGGAGGATATAGTCCTCAATCCAGACTCGAAGTGCATTGTTCCACCGTGCGCCTCTATGTTTACGGGCTTGAATCACTGAGAATTCATGGTCGAACCTCATCGGTGAAACATCGGGGTGTCTTGGCGCCCTGTATTTGGGAGTGCCGTGATGTTGGATATTTGTTGTGTTGTATTGTTTACTAGAGCTTGCTTTCTTGGCCCATAGATAGATCTGGCTGGGCCATCTTTTTGATGAGAATCCTTGAGTGGATCGCGTGCCGGCTTGTGTGTGGCGCCGGTTGCCGCTCTATGCTGGCCATGAGGTCGTCTATCCGACCGGGTGGCTTTCTTATTTTTTGATTGCGGGGGCTCTAAGGCCTCCTCGTCAAATTCAGGCGGTAGCTTTAAGCCGGATAGCTTTTGGTCTGTTGTTGCCGCGCATTTGTCTGCGGTGTTGAGCACTTTGCTCCATCGATTGAGTGCATCTTCGCGATTTTGAGCTTCCGCTTCTGCTTTTTCAGGCTACGAGCAGTGGCGACGAGCCTTTTGTGGAGGTTCTTCTGCTCCATGAGCTTATCCGATGTAAGGTCGTCCGGACTGTTGTTTTCGCCGGGGACGGGTTGTTCGGTTTGTTTATCGAGTTGCCTGTTAGGACGGTTGTTTGAAAGGCATGTTCATCGTCATGGCTCGTCTGCTCTATGGCTGGGTCTGTATAGCTCTGTCTCTGTCGATTTGGGCTTGGAAGCGGCGCTTACGTCGCCACTTTGATTGCTTTTGAGTGAAAGCGATCCCTCGTTGCATCCTGTGTTCCTCGTTGTCGCTTCCTTTGGGTGTGTCCACCATGTATACATCATGAGATGAGGTGGTAGTCCGATTGCCTTATAAGCGTTGGTTCATGTTAAGTCTCCTACATAAATGCGTCCATACCGTCGATGTCTTGAATCGAAGTCGACACGTCGTTTAAATTATAGAAAGTAGCTCTGAAGTGGGTGGTGGGTGGGGATCGAATTTCTTCGTCGTCCACATCCCAATCCTTCGGTCATAGTCCGGCCAAGACTCTCGACAAAGAGAGACTGAGTGAATTCAGAATGTCGTAGAAGGCGAGTCTTGAAAAAGATCTGCGGCGGTGAATTCCATGATCGGCCCAATCGGATCGATCGGTAGGAGACACGGAGGGCTCGGGTCGGGAGAAGTCGGCACCTTGGAGTCACGGGCCCGCGAGAGGGCAAGGCTGGTGTTGACTTGATCGTTGTAGAGATTGCAGCCCGGCGGTGTCTAACCACCATCCTCGATTGGTGTGGTGGCTCAGAGCTAAGGGTCGGGCGGACACGAATCTTGACCTCGGGGCCTTGTTACGTGATGAAGCTAGATCATGCCCATAATGACAATCTGGTGGCGCTCATTTGTGGCTCGGATCCGTCGAAGATCAAGTCTCATTGATCGTCCCGCGTGTAGTTTAAACTTCAAATCTGACCTGATGGCGGGCGTAGCTTTCAATCTGCTCCATATGGCCCAGCGAATTGGCGCGATGCAAAACCGCCCGAATCTGAAGATCTGTGGGGAGAAAAGTCTCACCTGGACCGTATCCTTGTTGATGATCGGAGGAGCCATCGGGCCTAAAAGTGGCGACAGAAGAACTCTCAATGAAAGCACCAATGTCGGTGTCAAAACCGGTGGATCTCGGGTAGGGGTCGAGCTGTGCGTCTAGGCGGATGGTAACGAGGAGACAAGGGACACGATGTTTTACCCAGGTTCGGGCCCTCTCGATGGAGGTAAAACCCTACTCTGCTTGATTAATATTGATGATATGGGTAGTACAAGAGTAGATCTACCACGAGATCAAGGAGGCTAAACCTAGAAGCTAGCCTATGGTATGATTGTTGTCTTGTCCCTCGGACTAAAACCCTCCGGTTTATATAGACATCGGAGAGGGCTAGGGTTACAGTCGGTTACAATGGTAGGAGATCTACATATCCGTATCGCCAAGCTTGCCTTCCACGCCAGAAAGTCCCTTAGGACACGGGACGAAGTCTTCAATCTTGTATCTTCATAGTCCAGGAGTCCGACCAAAGGTATAGTCCGGCTATCCGGACACCCCCTAATCCAGGACTCCCTCAGATGTACTGAGGAAATTCGGCATGCAAGATTGCAAAGGGGTCAAAATTCCAATGCCCACAAATGGCCATCTATGCTTGATGAAAATGGTATTGACTTTGATCAAAAGGTATATCGCTCCATGATTGGTTCTCTATTGTATTTATGTGCATCTAGGCGGATATTATGCTTCGTGTTTGCATGTGTGCCGATTTCAAGCTACACCGAAGGAATCACACCATAAGGCTGTGAAGCATATTTTTCGATATCTAGCTCTCACACCAACACTTGGACTATGGTACCCCAAGGGCTCGGCTTTTGATCTCATTGGATATTCAGACTCTCACTATGTTGGTGATCGTGTGGACTGCAAGTCAACATCTGGCACATGTCATTTCCTTGGACGATCTTTGGTTTGTTGGTCCTCGAAGAAACAGAACTGCGTATCACTGTCTACTGCTGAAGCTGAGTACATTGCCGCTGGTTCTTGCTGTGCTCAATTGCTGTGGATGAAGCAAATTCTCAAGGACTACGGTGTCAACGTGAAGAATGTGCCTCTCTTCTATGACAACGAGAGTGCCATCAAGATTGCTCACAACCTAGTTCAGCACTCGAAAACAAAGCACATTCAGATTCGTCATCATTTTCTTCGTGATCATGTGTTGAAGGTGACATTTCTATTGAGCATGTGAAGACTGAAGAATGGCTGGCGATATCTTCACAAAGCCCTTGGATGAGAAGAGATTTAGCAAGTTGCGGTGTGAGCTAAATATCTTAGAATCTTGAATATTCTTTGAAAAGGACACTCATCCTAACTTGAGAAATTGATGACTTAGATGTACAACACATGAAGAAAAGTTTTATTCAGTCAATGAAGACTAACAATCTAAGTGTGAAGAAATTAACAAAAGAATTTGATTCTCGAGCCCTCGACAATTATGCAGCGGTGCGAAATCATCATTCTTATCTTGTAGAGTCCGCCACCACCAAAGTTGAAAATCTTCAATTTGAATTTTTCCTCGATTTTGAAATTCCTCGGTTGTTCTACATCATTCACTTATTGCTATTTCTTCAAGTTGCTTTTACGCTAAGTGAATATGATTGGACCCTTCCCCTCTATGCTAAACTCAACTCAATCTATTGACAAATTCTTCATGTGCATTCTATTTGAAACTCATTCAAAATCTTCTTTGTGTCCTTGTCATTTAAAGAATTTCTTGACGGAACTTTTAACTTATCTTATCTAAATTTTCGGCTTTGCCGCTAAAACCGTTCCGCATCCACGAAAACACTTATCTATTCTCCCACGATCTCACACGATCTCCACTTCTCGATGCGTGGGTGACACATGTCAGCGAATGAGAAGGTTAGAAACTGCGTTAAGTCCAATTTCTTGAGCGACAGTTTTTTCACCGTAGCTATAAATACCCTCCTTCCTCACTTCTCTTTTACTCCGCTCGACCTCACGCTAGCTCGAGCTTCTCAAACCTAAGCGCCCGCTACTTCATCGTCGCCCGGTGAGGAAGAGCTTCCTTGCCTCGATCTTGTGCGCCGTCGTACTCGCGCCCGATTCTTGATTTCTTCACTCCGCCGCTTGCCGTAGCTGTCTTCCTCGGCCAAGTTAGGCGTGGAAGATCTGGTGACGAACTTCACATCTACACCTCTCGGTTAAATCGTGTTCTTCGTCCAGAGTAATTAAAAGTTACTTTTATGCCTCTTTGATTCAAATGATTCTTGCCAAAATCTTCAAAGGTGTTTTTCCTCAAATCTTCACACTAAACACCTCACATGTCATCGTTCTTGATTCATTTCTCTAAGCTATATTTTCTTCAAGATTCCTCAATTGTGTGGATTTCTGATCTTTACAACTCTGGAACCTAAGACAAAGAACACTTAGTGAAATTCTTCAAGACTCATCTGGTCAAATTCCTCAAACTTTTTCTTTTTGAAAAACCTCTGAGAACGCATATGACCTCTCCAAATTCCTCATAACTATACTCTGTTCATAGGTACTCATGTCAGCTGCTGAATCACTAGGTTCTCATCAACTTAACTCATTTGCAGCGTTCCTCGAAGAAAAGTTGCATACATCTTGAGAGAATTCCATTGTTCAAATTCCTCATCACGAAGAAAATGGTTGATGGAAAGAATCCTGATGTGTTGGAAATATGCCCTAGAGGCAATAATAAATTAGTTATTATTATTATATTTCCTTGTTCATGATAATCGTTTATTATCCATGCTATAATTGTATTGATAGGAAACTCAGATACATGTGTGGGTACATAGACAACACCATGTCCTAGTAAGCCTCTAGTTGACTAGCTCGTTGATCAATAGATGGTTACGGTTTCGACCATGGACATTGGATGTCGTTGATAGCGGGATCACATCATTAGGAGAATGATGTGATGGACAAGACCAATCCTAAGCCTAGCACAAAGATCGTGTAGTTAGTATGCTAAAGCTTTTCTAATGTCAAGTATCATTTCCTTAGACCATGAGATTGTGCAACTCCGGATACCGTAGGAATGCTTTGGGTGTACCAAGCGTCCTGGCAATGCTGGGTGGCTATAAAGGTGCACTACGGTATCTCGAAAGTGTCTGTTGGGTTGTACGAATCGAGGCGGGATTTGTCACTCCGTGTGCGGAGAGGTATCTCTGGGCCCACTCGGTAGGACATCATCATAATGTGCACAATGTGACCAAGGGGTTGATCACGGGATGATGTGTTATGGAGCGAGTAAAGAGACTTGCCGTGCGAGATTGAACAAGGTATCGGTATACCGGCGATCGAATCTCGGGCAAGTACAATACCGCTAGACAAAGGGAATTGTATCACGGGATCGATTGAGTCCTTGACATCGTGGTTCATCCGATGAGATCATCGTGGAACATGTAGGAGCCAACATGGGTATCCAGATCCGCTGTTGGTTATTGACGGGAAACGTCTCGGTCATATCGCATGGTTCCCGAACCCGTAGGGTCTACACATAAGGTTCGATGGCGCTAGGGTTATAAAGGAAGTTTGTATGTGGTTACGAATGTTGTTGAGTCCGGATGAGATCCGGACGTCACGAGGAGTTCGGAATGGTCGGAGGTAAAGATTTATATATGGAAAGTTGTTGTTTGGGTTAGGAAAAGTTGGTTTTTTCGGTATTGTCTGAGGAAGCTTCGGAAGGTTCGGAGGATTCGGAGGGTCGGAGGTCGGAAAGTGTTCCACCACGTCCAATACAGCAGCATGGGCTGTAGGGGCGCCCTAGCCTTAATGGGCCGGGGCACCAGCCCCCCAAGGCCCATGCGCATGGGAGAGGAAACCCTAAGGGGAGGCCTCCACTTGACTTGGGAGGCACTCCTCCCCCTTGGCCGCCCCTAGATGGGATCTAGGGCTGGCCCCGCCCTAGGGTGGAACCCTAGGTGGGCGCAGCCCCTCTCCCCCTATATATAGTGGAGGGTGGGGGCAGCCCAACACAGAAGTTCTTCTCATGTTGGCGCCTCCCCTACCTCTCTTTCTCCTCCTCTCCCGTGGTGCTTGGCGAAGCCTGCGGGGATGCCACGCTCCTCCACCACCACCACGCCGTTGTGCTGCTGCTGGATGGAGTCTTCCTCAACCTCTCCCTCTCTCCTTGCTGGATCAAGGCATGGGAGGCGTCACCGGGCTGTCACGTGTGTTGAGCAGCGGAGGTGCCGTCCGTTCGGCACTAGGATCTCCGGTGATTTGGATCACGGCGAGTCGACTCCTTCAACCCCGTTCTCTTGAGCGCTTCCGCTTAGCGATCTACAAGGGTATGTAGATGCACTCTCCTTCCCTCGTTGCTGGTTTCTCCATAGATAGATCTTGGTGACACGTAGGAAAATTTTGAATTTCTGCTCGTTCCCCTAGCGATGGCATCATGAGCTAGGTCTATTGCGTAGATTCTTTGCGAGTAGAACACAAAGTAGTTGTGGGCGTTGATTTTGTTCAATATGCTTACCGTTACTAGTCCAATCTTGTTTGATGGTATTGTGGGATGAAGCGGCCGGACCGACCTTACGTACACTTCGTGAGGCAGGTTCCACCGGTGACATGCACTTGTTGCATAAGGTGGCTAGCGGGTGCGATCTCTCCACTTTAGTCGGATCGGATTCGATGAAAAGGGTCCTTATGAAGGGTAAATAGCAATTGGCATATCACGTTGTGGTTTTGCGTAGGTAAGCGTTCTTGCTAGAAACCCATAGCAGCCACGTAAAACATGCAAACAACAATTAGAGGGCGTCTAACTTGTTTTTGCGGGGTATGCTATGTGATGTGATATGGCCAAGAAGAATGTGATGAATGATATGTGATGTATGAGATTGATCATGTTCTTGTAATAGGAATCACGACTTGCATGTCGATGAGTATGACAACGGCGGGAACCATAGGAGTTGTCTTAATTTATTGTATGACCTGCGTGTCATTGAACAACGCCATGTAATTACTTTACTTTATTGCTAACCGGTAGCCATAGTAGTAGAAGTAATAAGTTGGCGAGACAACTTCATGGAGACACGATGATGGAGATCATGATGATGGAGATCATGGTGTCATGCCGGTGGCGATGATGATCATGGAGCCCCGAAGATGGAGATCAAAAGGAGCAAAATGATATTGGCCATATCATGTCACTATTTGATTGCATGTGATGTTTATCATGTTTATGCATCTTATTTGCTTAGAACGACGGTAGTAAATAAGATGATCCCTCATTAAAATTTCAAGAAAGTGTTCCCCCTAACTGTGCACCGTTGCGAAAGTTCGTCGTTTCGAAGCACCACGTGATGATCGGGTGTGATAGATTCTTACGTTCACATACAACGGGTGTAAGCCAGATTTACACGCGAAACACTTAGGTTAACAGCGAGCCTAGCATGTACAGACATGGCCTCGGAACACAAGAGACCGAAAGGTCGAGCATGAGTCGTATGGTAGATCGATCAACATGAAGATGTTCACCGATGATGACTAGTCCGTCTCACGTGATGATCGGACACGGCCTGAGTTGACTCGGATCATGTAATCACTTAGATGACTAGAGGATGTCTATCGGTGGGAGTTCATGAGATGAACTTAATTATCTGAACATAGTCAAAAGATCTTTGCAAATTATGTAAATGGCTCGCGCTTTAGTTCCTTGTTTAGATATGTTCCTAGAAAATATAGTTGAAAGTTGTCGATAGCGATTATGCGGATCGAAGAAAGCTTATGTCCTTAATGCACGCTCGGTGTGCTGAACCCCGAGCGTCGTGCGTGGATGTTGCGAACATCGGACATACGCGTTTTGATAACTACGTGATAGTTGAGTTAAGCGGTTTAGAGTTGAGGCACCAAAGGCGTTTTCAAAGCGTCGCGGAACATATGAGATGTTTGAGGGCTGAAATTGGGATTTCAGGCTCGTGCCTTACGTCAAGAGGTATAAGACCTCCGGCGATTTTCTTAGCCTGCAAACTAAGGAGAAAAGCTCAATCGTTGAGCTTGTGCTCAGATGTCTGAGTGCAACAATCACTTGAATCGAGTGGGAGTTGATCTTCCGATGAGATAGTGATGTTTCTCCAAAGTCATTGCCACCAAGCTGCTAGAGCTTCGTGATGAACTATAACATATCAGGGATAGATATGATGATCCTTGAGATATTCGCGATGTTTGACACATGAAAGTAGAAATCAGAAGGAGCATCAATTGTTGATGGTTGGTGAAACCACTAGTTTCAAGAAGGGCAAGGGCAAGAAGGGATACTTCATGAAAGCAACAAATCAGTTGCTGCTCTAATGAAGAAACCCAAGGTTGAACCCAAACCGAGACTAAGTGCTTACGTAATAAGGGAGCAACCCTTTGAGCAGAATTACCCTAGATACTTGGTAGATGAGAAGGCTGGCAAGGTCGATAGAAGTATATTGGATATACATTAAGTTAATGTGTACTTTACTAGTACTCCTAGTAGCACCAGGGTATTAGATACGGTTCGGTTGCTAAGTGTTAGTAACTTCGAAATAAAAGGCTACGGAATAAGCGGAGACTAGCTAAAGGTGAGTGACGATATGTGTTGGAAGTGTTTCCAAGGTTGATGTGATCAAACATCATGCGCTCCCTCTACCATCAAGATTAGTATTAAACCTAAATAATTGTCATTTGGTGTTTGCGTTGAGCATAGACATGATTGGATTATGTCTATACATGTCTGATTATTCATTTAAGGAGAATAATGGTTACTCTATTTATTTGAATAATACCTTCAATGGTCTTGCACCTAAAATGAATGGTTTATTGAATCTCGATCGTAGTGATACACATTTTCATGCCAAAAGATATAAGATAGTAATGATAGTACCACTTACTTGTGGCTTTGCCATGTAAGTCATATTGGTATAAAAGCATGAAGAAGCTCCATGTTGATGGATCTTTGGACTCACTCGTTTTGAAAAGTTTGAGACATGCGAACCATGTCTATTGGTGTATATGCATGAAGAAACTCCATGCAGATGGATCGTTTGGACTCACTTGATTTTGAATCACTTGAGATATGCAAATCATACCACATGGGCAAGATGGTGAAAAGCCTCGGTTTGATAAGATGGAACAAGATAGCAACTTGTTGGAAGTAACACATTTTGATGTGTGCAGTCAATGAGTCTTTGAGGCATCTGATGAATATCGTTATGTTCTTACTTCACAGATGATTTGAGTAGATGTTGAGTATATTTACTTGATGAAACACAAGTCTGAATTATTGAATGGTTCAAGTAATTTCAGAGTGAAGTTGAAGATCATCGTGACAAGAGGATAAAATGTCTATGATATGATCATAGAGATGAGTATCTGAGTTCTGAGCTTTGTACATAATTAAGACATTGTGGAAATTGTTTCACAATTAATACCGCTGGAACACCATAGTGTGATGGTGTGTCGAACATCATGGTTGCACCCTATTGGATATGGTGCGTACCATGATGTCTCTTAACGAATTACCACTATCGTTCATGGGTTAGGCATTAGAGACAACCGCGCTCACTTTAATAGGGCACCACGTAACTCCGTTGAGATGACACCGTATGAACTATGGTTTGGAGAAACCTAAGCTGTCGTTCCTTAAAAGTTTGGGGCTGCGACGCTTATGTGAAAAAGTTTCAGGTTGATAAGCTCGAACCCAAAGCGGATAAATGCATCTTCATAGGACACCCAAAAAATCAGTTGGATACACCTCCTAATTCGGATCTCAAAGCAATAGGGATTGTTTCTTGAATCGGGTCCTTTCTCGAGGAAAAGTTTCTCTCGAAAGAATTGAGTGGGAGGATGGTGGAGACTTGATGAGGTTATTGAACCATCACTTCAACTAGTGTGTAGCAGGGCACGAGGAAGTTGTTCTGTGGCACCTACACCAATTGAAGTAGAAGCTTATGATAGTGATCATGAAGTTTTGGATCAAGTCACTACCGTACCTCGTGGGGCGACAAGGATCGTACTACTTGAGTGATGCAGTAATCCTGTCTTGAAGGTCATGTTGCTAGACAACAATGAACCTCGAGCTATGGAGAAGCGATGGTGGGCCCATATTCCGACAAATGGTTAGAAGCCATGAAATCCGAGATAGGATCCATGTATCGAGAACAAAGCATGGACTTTGGTGGACTTGCCGATGATCGGCAAGCCATTGAGATAAATGGATCTTTAAGAAGAAAGCGGACGTGGGCGGTAATGTCACCGTCTATGAAGCTCGACTTGTGGCGAAGAGTTTTCACAAGTTCAAGGAGTTGACTACGATGAGATTTTCTCATCCATAGCGATGCTTAAGTCCGTCGGAATCATGTTAGCATTAGCTGCATTTATGAAATCTGGCAGATGGATGTCAAAATGAGTTTCCTTACCAGTTTTCGTAAGGAAAGGTTGTATGTGATACAATCAGAAAGGTTTTGTCGATCCTAAGGATGCTAAAAGGTATGCTAGCTCAGCGATCCTTCTAAGGACTGGAGTAAGCATCTCGGAGTTGGAATATGCGCTTTGATGAGATGATCAAAGATTTTGGGTTTATACAAAGTTTATGAAAACTTGTATTTCCAAAAGAAGTGAGTGGGAGCACTATAGAATTTCGATGAGTATATGTTGTTGACATATTGTTGATCGAAATGATGTAGAAATTCTGGAAAGCATATAGGGTTGTTTGAAAAGTGTTTTCAATGGAAAACCTGGATTAAGCTACTTGAACATTGAGCATCAAGATCTATAAGGATAGATCAAAATGCTTAATGGTACTTTCAAATGAGCACATACCTTGACATAATCTTGAAGGTGTTCAAGATGGATCAGTCAAAGAAGGAGTTCTTGCACGAGTTGTAAGGTATGAAGTTAAGAGTTAAAGCTCGACCACGGCGAGAAGAGAGAAAGGGCGAAGGTCGTCCCTATGCTTGAGACGTAGGCTCTATAGTATGCTATCTTGTGTACCGCTTGGAAGTGTGCCTTGCCATGAGTCGATCAAGGGGTACAAGAATGATCGAGGAATGGATCATTGGACAGCGGTCAAAATTGTCCTTGGAGTAAATAAGGACATGTTTCTCGATTATGGAGGTGATAAAGAGTTCGGCGTAAAGGGTTACGTCGATGCAAGCTTTAACACCTATCCGAGTGACTCTGAGTAGCAAACCGGATCGTATAGTGGAGCAACCATTTGGAATAGCTCCAAGTGGAGCGTGGAAGCAACATTTACAATATGACCTAGAGATTTGCGAAGTACATACGGATCTGAATGTTGCGAGACCGTTGACTAAAACCTCTCTCACAAGCAAAACATGATCAAACCCGAACTCATTGAGTCTTAATCACATGATGATGTGAACTAGTTTAGTGACACTAGTAAACTCTTTGGATGTTGGTCACATGGCGATGTGACCTGTGATGTTAATCACATGGCGATGTGAACTAGATTATTGACTCTAGTGCAAGTGGGAGACTGTTGGAAATATGCCTAGAGGCAATAATAAATTAGTTATTATTATATTTCCTTGTTCATGATAATCGTTTATTATCCATGCTATAATTGTATTGATAGGAAACTCAGATACATGTGTGGGTACATAGACAACACCATGTCCTAGTAAGCCTCTAGTTGACTAGCTCGTTGATCAATAGATGGTTACGGTTTCGACCATGGACATTGGATGTCATTGATAGCGGGATCACATCATTAGGAGAATGATGTGATGGACAAGACAATCCTAAGCCTAGCACAAAGATCGTGTAGTTAGGTATGCTAAAGCTTTTCTAATGTCAAGTATCATTTCCTTAGACCATGAGATTGTGCAACTCCGGATACCGTAGGAATGCTTTGGGTGTACCAAGCGTCACAACATAAGCGGGTGGCTATAAAGGTGCACTACAGGTATCTCGAAAGTGTCATTGGGTTGTACGAATCGAGGCTGGGATTTGTCACTCCGTGTGGCGGAGAGGTATCTCTGGGCCCACTCGGTAGGACATCATCATAATGTGCACAATGTGACCAAAGGGTTGATCACGGGATGATGTGTTCTGGAGCAGTAAAGAGACTTGCCGTGCGAGATTGAACAAGGTATCGGTATACCGCGATCGAATCTCGGGCAAGTACAATACCGCTAGACAAAGGGAATTGTATCACGGGATCGATTGAGTCCTTGACATCGTGGTTCATCCGATGAGATCATCGTGGAACATGTAGGAGCCAACATGGGTATCCAGATCCGCTGTTGGTTATTGACGGAAACGTCTCGGTCATGTGTGCATGGTTCCCGAACCGTAGGGTCTACACATAAGGTTCGATGGCGCTAGGGTTATAAAGGAAGTTTGTATGTGGTTGCGAATGTTGTTGAGTCCGGATGAGATCCCGGACGTCACGAGGAGTTCGGAATGGTCGGAGGTAAAGATTTATATATGGAAAGTTGTTGTTGGGTTAGGGAAAAGTTCGGGTTTTCGGTATTGTCTAGGGAAGCTTCGAGAAGGTTCGGAGGATTCGGAGGTCGGAGGGGAAAATGTTCCACCACGTTCAATACAGCAGCATGGGCTGTAAGGGGCGCCCTAGCCTTAATGGGCCAGGGCACCAGCCCCCCAAGGCCCATGCGCATGGGAGAAGAAACCCTAAGGGGAGGGCCTCCACTTGACTTGGGAGGCCTCCTCCCCCCTTGGCCCCCCTAGATGGGATCTTGGGCTGGCCGCCGCCCCTAGGGTGGAACCCTAGGTGGGCGCAGCCCCCCCACCTATATATAGTGGAGGCAAGGGCAGCCCAACCACAAGTTCTTCTCATGTTGGCCCCTCTCCTCTCTTTCTCCTCCTCTCCCGTGGTGCTTGGCGAAGCCTGCGGGATGCACGCTCCTCCACCACCACCACGCCCGTTGTGCTGCTGCTGGATGGAGTCTTCCCCAACCTCTCCCTCTCTCCTTGCTGGATCAAGGCATGGGAGGCGTCACGGGCTGTATGTGTGTTGAGCGGAGGTGTCGTCCGTTCGGCACTAGGATCTCCGGTGATTTGGATCACGGCAGTCGACTCCTTCAACCCCGTTCTCTTGAGCGCTTCGCTTAGCGATCTACAAGGGTATGTAGATGCACTCTCCTTCCCTCGTTGCTGG
>JAHIAM010019213.1:0-15282 GCA_021605205.1 Aegilops longissima
CAAGTGGGAGACTATTGGAAATATGCCTAGAGGCAATAATAAAAGCATTATTATTATTTTCCTTGTTCATGATAATTGTCTTTTATTCGCTATAAGTATTATCGGAAATCGTAATACGTGTGAATACATAGAACCTCGTCCCTAGTAAGCCTCTAGTTGACTAGCTTTCGTTGGTCAGGGATAGTCATGTTTCGACTATGGACATGGATGTCATTGACAGGGATCACGTCATTAGGAGAATGGCGTGATGGATAACAATCCTAAGCATAGCACAAAGATCGTGTGTTCGTTTTGCTAGAGCTTTTCCAATGTCAAGTATCTCTTCCTTAGACCATGAGATCGTGTAACTCCGGATACCGTGGAATGCTTTGGATGTACCAAGCGTCCTGGCGTAGCGGTGACTATAAAGGTGCACTACGGTATCTCCGAAAGTGTTTGGGTTGACCGGATCGAGGCGGTTTGTCACTTCATATGCGGAGAGGTATCCTTTGGGCCCTTTCGGTAGTGCATCATCATAATGAGCTCAAAGTGATCAAGTGTCTGGTCACGGGATCATGCATTCTGTCTGAGTAAAGTGACTTGCGGTATGAGACTGAGCGAGGTATTGGGATACCGACGATCGAGTCTCGGCGAAGTAACATACCGTCTAACAAAGGGAATAGTATCTGAGGTTGCTTGAATCCTCGACATCGTGGTTCATCCGATGACATCATCGAGGAGCATGTAGGAGCCAACATGGGTATCCAGATCCGCTATTGGTTATTGACACGAGGCGTCTGGTCATTCGCATGTCTCCCGAACCGTAGGTCTACAAAGGTTCGGTGGCCTAAGGGTTATTAGGAAGACTTGTATGTGATTACGAATGTTGTTGAGTCCCATGAGATCCGGACATCACGCGGAGTTGGAAGGTCGGAGGTAAAGATTTATATATGGGAAGTTGTCAAGCGGACCGGAAAAGTTTGGGTCATATCGGTATTGTGGAGGGCCAGGAAGGTTAGGAGGACCAGGAGGCCACCTCGGGGGCCACTGGGCTGCGTGGGAGGCAGCCAGCCCTGGTGGGCTGGGCACCCCTCCCTGGGCCCATCGCCTAGGGTTGAGGGAACCCTAGGGCCCCCTTGGCAGGGGCAAGCCCCTCCCTTGGCCGCCCCCCCCTCTAGATGCATCTAGAGGGCACCCCCCCTTCCCCTATAAATAGAGGGGTGAGGGAGGGCTGCATACACAACTTGGCGCAGCCCTCCCTCCCAACACCTCTCCTCCTTGCGTGCGCTTAGGGAAGCCTGCGGGCTGTCACTCCATCATCATCCCGCGTCGTCTGCTATTGGAGCCATCTTCCTCAACCTCTCCTGCCTTCCTTTGGATCAAGGCGGAGGAGGCGTTGCCGTACCTTCCGTGTGTTGAGCAGCGGAGGTGCTGTCCGTTCACACTTGGTCATCGGTGGTCGTGCGACTCCATCATCACCATCCCCTCGAAAGCTTCGGGCGCGATCTATGTAGTATGGGGATCTATCGTGGGGATCTAGTAATCCTTCGATAAGTAAGAGTGTCGAACCCGAGGCGGAAGGAAATGATAAGCGGTTTTCAAGGGTATTCTCTGCAGTCTTGAAATAAGTGAAGCAGATAGTTTTGTGATAAGGTAAATTATAACGAGCAACAAGTAACAAAAGTAAATAAGGTGCAGCAAGGTGACCCAATCCTTTTTAGCAAAGGACAAGCCTGAACAAACTCTTATAATAGGAAAAAGCCTCCCTAGGACACATGGGAATATCGTCAAGCTAGTTTTCATCACGTTCATATGATTCACGTTAGGTGCTTTGATAATTTGATATGTGGGTGGACGATTTTGGTGCTATTCTTTTGAACAAACATCCACTTATGATTAACCTCTATTGCAAGCATCCTAACTACAACAAAAGTATTAAGTAAACCTAACCATAGCATGAAACATATGGATCCAAATCAGCCCCTTACGAAACAAGCATAAACTAGGGTTTAAGCACATCACTCTAGCAACCCATTGTCTACTTATTACCCCAATGCCTTCCTCTAGGCCCAAATAATGGTGAAGTGTTATGTAGTCACGTTCAATAACACCACTAGAGGCTGACAACATACATCTCATCAAAATATCGAGCGAATACCAAATTTCACATGACTACTAATAGCAAGACTTCTCCCTTGTCCTCGGGAATGAGCGTAACTAATCACAAAGCATATTCATGTTCATAATCGGAGGGGTAATAATAAGCATAAAGGATCTGAACATATGATCTTCCACCAAGTAAACCAACTAGCATCAACTACAAGGGTAATCAACACTTAGCAACCTACAGCACCAATCCCGGACTTGGAGACAAGATTGGATACAAGAGATGAACTAGGGTTTGGAGATGAGATGGTGCTGGTGAAGATTTGATGGAATTGCCCTCTTCGATGAGAGGAGGCGTTGGTGATGATGATGGATGATTTCCCCTTGTGATTGTCAAAACGGCCGGATCTTAGGTAGGGGTCTGGCTGTCGTCTAAGGCGGATGGTAACGGGAGGAGGGGACCGATGTTTACCCGTTTGGGCCCTCTCTATGGAGGTAATACCCTACTTCCCTTGATTGATCTTGATGATATGAGTATTGCAAGAGTTGATCTACCACGAGATCGGAGAGGCTAAACCCTAGAAGTTAGCCTATGGTATGATTGTTGTATATCTATCGACTACTTTGGCCTCGGTTTATATAATGTACAGAGGCCTAGGATAACAAAGTCCTAACCCGAATATGCGGTGGGGAGAGTCCTTGTCTTGATCGCCAAGTCTTGTGGAATCTTCCTTGTATCGAAAGCTGTCGGATGGCCCATGAGTATCGACCATGGGGATCCTCGGCCAATCAAGCGTCGGGAGGCGGCGTGGTGAGTACCCCTAGTCCAGGACAGTCGTTAGCCCTGAACCGGTCTTCAAGTTGGGGCGCTCCTCGATTCTTCGAACTGTTCTTCATCTTGATTGTCGGTCTTAAAACTGGTTCAACAAATCTTCTCATCTTGATCTTGAGGATCGCCTAAGTGCATCTGAAGAGTTTACCGTTGGGTATCCAGGGCCTTTAAGTTTCGGCCTTTATCAATGCCTTGTTATTTTTATGCCATGCCTCGGGTTTGAAGTTAATCCGGGAGGCGGTGTCCTCTTCGTCCAAGCTCTAACGCGATGCATTGATATCTTTACCGAGCACCAGCGATGCTTCCAGCTCTATCGCGGACTATGTCCGAGCTCCAGCAGACGGTATCCGAGCTCAAGCGGACTATGTGCGAGCTCAGCGGATGTATCCAGGTGTGTAAATCACCTTGGTTCAAGAAGTTTGAAGGAGTTTAGGAGCTTAATGCGGAAATGCCCTCTATGGAGCCAGCCACTGGCGCCCGAGCAATGCGGACTGCTTCCGGGTGGTGCACCACCCGAATGTGGGCGATTTTTATCAATATTTTTATTGGTGCAATTTATTCTCCTTAAATACATAGCCGATAGCCCTCATGGTGGGTATCGGTCTAAAACCGAGATGCACATGAAGGATGACATAAGACCGCTGATCCCGTGTGCTGAGACTCAGGTTGATTTGCAAAATTGGTGAGGATCAAGTCCTACTTCGCGAAATACTTGGGACACAAAAGCGGCGTGCTCGATCTTGAGACTTCGGGTTGGGTCGGCCGACCAATTGAGGATCAAAATCTCCTCGAGCTTATTGCATAAAATTTTCGCATAGAACAGGCATGGTAGCCCCGAGACCTGTCGGTGGCAACACGGATCGAGGATTGATGTGCCTTTAATTTTTGTAAATAATAAGCCGAAGTACTTTTATGTAATGACTCAATGTATCCAAGTACTTTATTTCATTAATGCTCGGATCCGCATTGTACAAAACTTTGTTGACCGACCATCGGCTTCAACCTCCTCGGCGATGGCAGAGTGTTATCCTCTGTATAAAGCCTTTATAAGGGCAAATATTTCCGACAAACAAGGCAATCTGGCCATACGGTTTTATAAACAAAGATACTGGAGAGAATATTTATATTCTTTTTAAGAAGAAATGTCTTCCAAAGAAAATAGTCCCTTTCGTTCCTTTCTTTGGGTTGTCATGCTAAGCATGATCATGAAACCTCAGCTCCTATGTAAGAACAAAATATTGAGGATTTAGTTTGGGAGGTGGATTACTAGCCCCGGTAGTGTTCGCGATCGAGGTCAAGCGGAAACACTTGACCAATGTTATGAATGGCTTCATTTAATATAGTCATCGGATCGTGACCAGTTTACACCTATTGTGACGATCGGTTTTGGCTTTCTCCAGAGGTGCTTGACCATGCAGTTGGAAGCACAATCGATGGTTCTCCTTTGCACACCTAGCGAACAAAGCGAGCGTAGGAGGCAAGCGGGGCGAACCCAACTATTGACCAAAGACACAATTGAAACTGATGCATATATAGCAATATCCGAGAATGTTTTGCGAATCTCTAAAGGTGTCGGCGTTGCCTTGCGAGACTTGTGCTGAAAACACAAAATAGTTTAAAAGTGACAAAAGCTTGGAAAACCAAAAGCGTCGGTAAAAACATGACATCGAAACAAGGATCAAGTGTTGGTGCCAATCCGAAAATTGGACTTTAGAAAAAAAAATTCTTGTGCGTGCTTTAACATGACACATCCTATCTCAAGACTTCAAGCGGGTCAGCCTCTGACGGTCTCCCATCCGGGGCGAGTACTTCTCATTAGGCCAGTTTAGAAAACTAAACTCTAGCGGTTTTGAGAGAAATTAGGCTCCCGGTGGTGACCGCCTTTCGTGTCGAAAAAAGGGTGATAAATAATAATAAAAACTCTGCAGCGACTAAGAAGAAAAACAATTATTATAATACGGCTCAAATAAACATAAGAGCCCCGTGACTTGGTAAAGAATGATTGTATGCGAAGTACTATATCATATCTATTTCAACGAACTTTAAGCGTCTTAACCGACCGTGGCTCTCCCTCTTGGTCAAGGACGAAAAGTGTTATTACTCCATCATGCAGAATATCGGCGGTGTTTTAATAACCAAATCAGGTCATAAAATGCGGAAAAGCGTGCTCGGGAACTTATGCTATATGCGATAAAGTGTAAAGCATCTTGAAGAAAATAGTACCCCACGATACCTTTCTTGGTGCTCATTATTAACATGAGACTTGTGCAATAGATTTTTGTACTCATGAGTTCCGTTGTGTGCCGACCATTATTGAAAACAGTAAGCGCTAGCTTTCGGCTTCACCAGGTCGAGGTCCGGCTGGGTGACCCGATCGTGACAATCGGATGCTCCTTTACTCCCTAGCCGAACAATCGGGGCGTGGGGTAAACATAGGAGCAAACAACCCAGCTTACAATCACTTAAGTCAATATGGTGCATATTGTGGCGTAATACGAACAAGGAGCAAGCCTACAAGTATAATCATGTGCAAGAGGAAAAAGCTTCATGAAGGAAGCCCAAATGGCAGTTATTTGAATTTGCGTCACAAACAAAGTTTGGACAAGGAAAAATTTTACAAACAACTTTTTCCAAAAAAGTATAACTTGGTCGAGCTGAACACAAGTTAAAAATTTGAAATTTTGAGCATGAAGGCAACTTAGCTGGTTAATGTGTTCGGTATTGGGTGATCCGAGCTTGATCGGGACAAGGTTCCATCCCCAAGCCGATCCAGGTGGCGGAGCAAAACTCGGCACTCGAAGTGATGACATAGCACGGTCAATGCAGGACAGAAAAGTGATGCGAAGTCCCCATGGGGTAATGAAGTGTTTGAAGCCCCGTCCGGCCAGGTGGCGAAAGGATATAGTCCGGTGGATCATTTTCCATGCACAAAAATAGTGCAAACCGGAGATAATAGTAATAATGATAATTAAAAAAATCGTTGCATAATAAATAATTTATGCAAAGTGAGTAAAAAAAAATATGGCTGGCGCAAGTCAATGTCGATGCAGGCGTCGGCGAATCCGATAAAGGCGTGAAAGCCTGAATTCACAGTCGGTCGAGCTCGGATCTGGCGTTACGGACTATGTCTGGGCGGAACCACCATCATTGTCGTTAATCGTACCCATTTGATAGACACTGTTACATATGATGGACAAACAGGTAATAATTTCTTGGGAAAAAAGAACCCAAACAAGCAAAAAATCTGGGATTAAGCACTTTGGTTTATTTGTTGTAGCAATCCGAAGGAAGGTGATTCCCAAAATTGAGACTCGATCCGCACCCATTGCACGATGGGCGATAAAAGCGATAACATGGCAATCTTGGCAAAGGTTGGCTCGCCGAGGCAAAGCCCTCGGTCCATAACGTGGAGCTTTTGGCGATCAACTGTCGGAGTAGGTTGATGAAGAGATGGCGAAGCCCGGTCCCGAGATGTCGAAGTGGGTCGGTGTGATGGACACCACTTGAAGAAGCAATAGTGCGGCCCTACCGATGTAGGTCGTGGCGTGGTCGATGCGGCTTGATGAAGGGACCGTCGGCGATGCGGTATGCCGCTCCGTGTAATCCGTTGGGGCGGCGATGTTGGTGATGATTTATCGCGCGATGCGGACTCTTGTTGGCTTCGAATGATCATCCGAAGAAGTTGAATCGGCTCAACAAAGTGACGATGTGTCTAAGCGAGTCGGCAGCATGGAGCAATATTGCGGACTGGTTTGACACGCATGATATTGAAGATCATGTTCAAAAGATTTTAAAGTTAGTGGGATGTTTGGAACAAAAACAATGCCCCATACAAAACTTCCTTCAAAAGGGTCGAAATCCCGTTATAAAAAGGCGAACTCGGTGGATTGTTTTTGGAAAACAGATCCGAAAAGTGATGCACTAATCGGAAGGTTCCGGAGTTTGGGCGGTCGGATCGAGCTGAAATTTTGAGGGTGGTAGATATAGGAATTCTGCAGCGATCAGCGGTTGGATCTTTCAAAGGAAGTCGAGCTAGAAGCTGGACACCCGCCCTAAACTCGTCCAGATTCTCGTCCGGTTCAATCGGCTCCGGTATATCGGAGATTGCGGAAATTCCTCCATCGGAACTCGTGAAATTTTCAGGGTTGTTGTAGACTCAATTCCGCCAATTCCACGAAGCAATCGCTAAAATGGCGCTTGAGGATCGGTGGGCGGACCAAGTCCGCGTCGAGAAAAACGTCTGATGCAGGGGTAATGTTGGCGTTGAGCCCGGGCTCCTGGATGATTCCTCCATGATCTTGATAGAGATCGGAGTTGATGTTGATGAAGGCCCTCATCCGAACATGCGATCGAAGGTAGGCGTGTCCTTGGTGAACCAAGGTGACCCGGTCGGTGATGATGAAGATGCGAAGTGGATTGATCTGCGGGAGCCATCGACCTTTGCCGAACACTGCGGAACTCTCAATGAAAGCACCAATGTGGTGTCAAAACCGGCGGATCTCGGGTAGGGGTCCTGAATTGTCGTCTAAGCGGATGGTAACGGAGACAGGGACACGATGTTTACAGGTTGGGCCCTCTCTATGGGGTAATACCCTACTTCACCTTGATTGATCTTGATGATATGGTATTACAAGAGTTGATCTACCACGAGATCGAGGAGGCTAAACCTAGAAGTTAGCCTATGGTATGATTTTTGTATATATATCGACTAGCACGCCTCGGTTTATATAATGTACGGAGGCCTAGGATAACAAAGTCCTAACCGAATCGCCGGTGGGGAGGAGTCCTTGTCTTGATCGCCAAGTCTTGTGGAATCTTCCTTGTATCGGCAACTTAGGACTGGCCCATGGTATCTGACCATGGGGATCCTCGGCCCAATCAAGCTGATCGGAGGCAGCGTGGTGAGTACCCCTAGTCCGGGACACGTCACCCTCCGGAGGAAGTGTCCCCGGCGAACAACTCCGGAGCCCTAGATTAGTTCCATGAGTTCCGCCTCGTGGCGTAGTCTCTCGAAGGTTGCTTCTAATTTTTTCTCATCGAAAGACTTCATATAGGAGAAGATGGGCATGGAGAGCCACCGGGGCCCATGAGGTAGAGCGCGCCCGGGGAGGCGCCCACCCTCATGAGCGGGTGTGGGCCGGCCTTCATCTTTGGTGACGATTTTCTATATTTATTTTAAGATATTACTGGAGTTTCCGACTTTTGGAGTTACAAAGAATAGGTCTCTAATATTTGCTCCTTTTCCAGAATTCCGGTGCGGCATTCTCCCTCTCCATTAAACCTTGTAAAATAAGAAAGAATAGCCATAAGTATTGTGACATAGCATTGAAATAACAGCCCATAATGTGATAAATATCGATATAAAAGCATGATGCAAAATGGGCGTATCACAGGTGTGATCTCACGAACAATGTCGCGCAGGCTAAATCATGCTAAATGTGATCGTCGGATTCACGACATGGCTCGAATCCGTGAAGATCAAATCTTAGCGGATGTAAACAATGTAGTTCAAGTTTACGAACGACACGGTGGCGAGGGGCATAGCTCTCAATCTGCTCCAAATGGCCAAGTGAGTTAGCCAGGTCTGGCTGCCGAATATGAAGATCTGTCGGGGGAAAACCTCACCCTAGACCGCGTCGTTCGATGATCGAAGACCATCAAGCCTTATGGTGGCCGGCCGATGGAACTCCCAATGAAAGCACCAATGTCGATTGTCAAAATCGGCGGATCTCGGGTAGGGGTCCCGACTTGCGTCTAAAGGCGGATGGTAACGGAGGCGGGGACACGATGTTTACCAACTCGGGCCCTCTCAATGGAGGTAATACCCTACTTCACCTTGATTGATCTTGATGAATGAGTATTACAAGAGTTGATCTACCACGAGATCGTAGAGGCTAAACCTAGAAGCTAGCCTATGGTCGATTGTTGTTGTCCTCGGACTAAACCCTCAGGTTTTATATAGACACGGAGGGGCTAGGGTTACAGTCGGTTACAAGGAGGAGATCTACATATCCGTCTTGCCAAGCTTGCCTTCCCGCCAAGGAGAGTCCCATCCGGACAGGCGAAGTCTTCAATCTTGTATCTTCATAGTCAACAGTCCACTGTCCGGAGACCCTAATCCAGGACTCCCTCAGCTACATCGACTCGGTGTGCCGTGTATCGCCCCGGGCCGTAGTGCCGTGATCGCAGTCCCACGCCCAGAGCCGTCCCGTGGCTGCACCGACTTCATGAACCGCCGGTTGAGTCGCCCCGGACCCTTGGTCGCGACCATGTCCTGTCGCCCGACCGCCTACCTCCGTTTGTTGCCCCCGGGCTATAGCGCCCTGACCATGGTCCTCGCCGTCCACGGCGCGTCGACCTCCGTGGTATCGCTGTGCCGTCTCCTTAGCAGGAGGCATCCGTCATGGGTCTTCATCATGTTGTCGGGTTCTTCGCCTACCCGAGCATTGTCGCGCCTCTAACCTAGCGCCGTCGGGGCCGCGCGTCTTCTTTGGCGTCGCCGCTATCTTATAACGCGCCGCCCGTCCACCGCCGTCTTCGTCCAAGCACCAGCCCGTTGCCGCGTCCGTCATCTACCCGACCGCCGTCTACTCCGACCATCGTTGGTGACGCCCGCCGATGGGCGAGCAATCGTCGTAAAGTTCTTCTTTGCTGGCCCCTCGAGCTTCTCGAGCATGGCGTACACCTCATGCGGTCCCTCGTCTCGCATGCCGGTGCTTTCATAACACCAATGTTGCCTTCATCACGGCGTGTCCCGAGCTTGCAAGCCTGATGGTAACCGTCAACCGTCTTCGTCCATCTCGCATGCCGGTCTGGCACACGGTGCGTGCCTTAAATCCATGATTGTCCCGGGCTTGAAACCCGTCGCGGCGCGTCGTCACGACATCTCCTTTCGGCCACCACTACTTGACACCCTGCGCCCATGCTAACTGGCGCCCTTGCGCCCATGGCTCCCGATGACATCCTCGACACGTCTCCCGACTCGACGCCGACCACGGCATTCTTAGCGACTACCGACCACGGCTACACCACCCTGCGCTCTCGGCTACGCCGACGCCGGCACAAGGTTATCATCGCTTGAGCAACTCGTTGGCTTCCACTACGGTCAGCGCATCCCAACGGACACCGTCCATGTGCTCCCGTAGGACTGCGGAGGATGTTATCCGTCGGCTACTATTCTCTCGGTCGACGTCCGCGTCGCTCCGGTGTTATAGCGCTACCGCTTCGACTGCGGGGATGTTCTGAATATATTTGGGTTACATATGTTTGGTAGTCCAGGATTTGTAATCCGTCTCCTACCTTATATCTAGGGAGGCGTCTTGCCCTCAAACCTTTACTCAATATATACTGCCCTAGAGGCTCAATAATACATCCATCATATTCCCTTCAATCCCTTTCTCTCCCTTCTAAGATCTCACTAAATTTAAAGGTACAAGTGTTCTCCCTGAGTATGCACCATTGCGAAAGTTAAATGCCGAGACACCCGTGATGATGTGTGATAAGCTCTGCGTTCCATACAATGGGTGCAAGCCATTTTGCACCAGAATACTCGGGTTAAACTTGGCGGCCTAGCATATCAGGATATGGCCTCGGAACCTTTGAGGCGGAAAGTTCGGCGTGAATCATATAGTAGATATGATCAACATAGTGATGTTCACCGGTGAAAACTCTCCCTCTCCGTGATGATGGGACATGGTTTAGTTTATTTGGATCACGTGATCACTTAGATGATTAGAGGATGTCTATCAAGTGGGAGTTCTTAAGTATATGTTAATTGAACTTTAATTTATCATGAACTTAGTACGATAGTATTTTGCATGTCTATGTTGTTGTAGATTGATGTCTACTCACAACCTTCTCCTTGTAACTTGTTGGGCCTCCAAGTGCAGAGGTTTGTAGGACAGTGCAAATTTCTCTCAAGTGGATGACCTAAGGTTTATCAATCCGGGGGCGTAGAATGAAGATGGTCTCTCTCAAGCAACCTTGAAACCAAATAACAAAGAGTCTTTGTGTCCCCAACACACCCAATACAATGGTAAATTGTATGGTGCACTAGTTCAAGAAGAGATGGTGATACAAGTGCAATATGGATGGTAGATATAGGTTTTGTAATCTGAAAATATAAAAAAGCAAGGTAACAAGTGGTAAAAAGTGAGCTAAGCGGTATTGCAATGCTAGGAAACAAGGCCTAGGGTTCATACTTTCACTAGTGCAAGTTCTCTCAACAATAATAACATAATTGGAATCATATAACTATCCCTCAACATGCAACAAGAGTCACTCCAAAGTCACTAATAGCGGAGAAACAAGCGAAGAGATTATGGTAGATGCGAAACCACCTCAAAGTTATTCTTTCCAATCAATCATTGGGCTATTCCTATAAGTGTCACAAACAGCCCTAGAGTTCGTACTAGAATAACACCTTAAGACACAAATCAACAAAACCCTAATGTCACCTAGATACTCCAATGTCACCTCAAGTATCCTGGGTATGATTATGATAAGCATCACACAATCTCAATTCATCTATTCAACCAACACATAGAACCTCAAAAGTGCCCCAAAGTTTCTCGGAGAATCAAGGCAGCGTGTGCCAACCCCTATGCATAGGTTCATGGGCGGAACCATAAGTTGATCACCAAAACATACATCAAGTGAATCACGTGATATCCCATTTCACCCAGATCCATCGGCAAGACATACATCAAGTGTTCTCAAATCATTAAAGACTCAATCCGATAAGATTACTTCAAGGAAAACTCAATCCATTACAAGAGAGTAGGGGAGAAGAAACATAAGGTCCAACTATAATAGCAAAGCTCGCGATACATCAAGATCGTGAAACAAGAACAGAGAGAAGGAGAGAGAGAGAGAGATCAAACACATAGCTCTTGGTACATACCCTCAGCCCAGGGTGAACTCTCCCTCCTCGTCATGGAAGCGTGGGATGATGAAGATGGCCACGGTGAGGTTCCCCTCGAAAGGTCGGAAAGGGTCTCGATTGGTTTTGGTGGCTCTGGAGGTTTTGCGGGCGGAACTCGATCTAATCTCCATTCGGAAGTTTTAAGTGCGTGAGTTATATGGGTGCGGGAAATGCGTGGTGGAGCATAGGCCCCCACGGTAGCCCCCACCTCGTGGCACCTCCTATCTCTGGCGTGGGGTCCAAGTCCATCCGGTAGCTTTCCTTCCAAAAATAACTTCTCCGATTGATTTCGTTCCGTTTGACTCATTTGATATTCCTTTTCTTGAAACCGAAATAGGCAAAAAACAACAAATCGGTTGGGCCTCCGGTTAATAGGTTAGTCCCAAAAATAATATAAAAGTGGATAATAAAGCCCAATATTGCCCAAAACAGTAGATAATATAGCATGGAGCAATCAAAAATTATAGATCGTTGGAGCGTATCAAGCATCTAAGCTTAATTCCTCTTCCTCCGGTAGGTAAATGATAAAAAAGATAATTTTGATGTGGAATGCTAGTTGGCATAATTTCATTGTAATTCTTCTTAATTGTGATATGAATATTCAGATCTGAAGATTCAAGACAAAAGTTCATATTGACATAAAAATAATAATACTTCAAGCATACTAACTAAGCAATTATGTCTTCTCAAAATAACATGGCCAAAGAAAGTTCATCCTACAAAATCATATAGTTTAGTCATGTTCCATTTTGTCACACAAGAATGCTCTCATCATGCACAACCCGATGACAAGCCAAGCAATTGTTTCATACTTTAGTAATCTCAAACTTATAAACCTTCACGCAATACATGGCGTGAGCCATGGATATAGCACTATGGGTGGAATAGAATATATGATGGGGTTATGTGGAGAAGACAAAAAGGAGAAGGTCTCACATCACGAGGCTAATCAATGGGCTATGGAGATGCCCATCGATTGATGTTAATGCAAGGGTAGGGATTGCCATGCAGCGGATGCACTAGAGCTATAAATGTATGAAAGCTCAACAAAAGAAACTAAGTGGGTGTGCATCCAACTGCTTGCTCACGAAGACCTAGGGCATTGAGAAGCCCATCGTTGGAATATACAAGCCAAGTTCTATAATGAAAATTCCCACTAGTATATGAAAGTGACAAAATATGAAACTCTCTATATGAAAAACATGGTGCTACTTTGAAGCACAATATATGAGACTATATATGAAGAACATGGTGCTACTTTGAAGCACAAGTGTGGAAAAGAGATAGTAACATTGCCCTTTTTATTTATCCCTTTTTTGGGCCTTCTTTTTTTTTTCTTTTTTGGCCTTTCTCTTTTTCTTTTTGGGACAATGCTCTAGAAAATGATGATCATCACACTTCTATTTATTTACAACTCAATGATTACAACTCGATACTAGAACAAAGTATGACTCTATATGAATCCTGCGGTGTTGGGATATGCAATGAATCAAGAGTGACATGAAAGAATTATGAGCGGTGGCTTTGCCACAAATACTATATCAACTACATGATCATGCTAAGCAATATGACAATGATGAATGTGTCATGATGAGCGGAATGGTGGAAAGTTGCATGGCAATATATCTCGGAATGGCTATGGAAATGCCATAATAGGTAGGTATGGTGGCTGTTTTGAGGAAGATATAAGGAGGTTTATGTGTGAAAGAGTGTATCATATCACGGGGTTTGGATGCACGGTAAATTTGACCAACTCTCAATGTGAGAAAGAGGCAATGCAGTCGAAGAGGCTAGCAATGATGGAAGGGTGAGGTGCGTATAATCCATGGACTCAACATTAGTCATAAAGAACTCATATACTTATTGCAAAAATCTACAAGCCATCAAAACCAAGCACTCGGCATGCTCCTAGGGGATAGATTGGTAGGAAAAGACCATCGCTTCGTCCCGAGCCACTCATAAGGAGGACAATCAAATAACACCTCATGTTTCAAATTTGTTACATAACGTTTACCATACGTGCATGCTCGGGACTTCAAACTTCAACACAAGTATTTCTCAAATTCACAACTACTCAACTACACGACTTGATATTATCACCTCCATATCTCAAAACAATCATCAAGCATCAAACTTCTCTTAGTATTCAACACACTCATAAAATTCTTACAAATCTTGTATGCTTAGCATATTAGGATTATTTAAGAAAATTACCATGCTATTTAAGACTCTCAAAATAATCTAAGTGAAGCATGAGAGATCATCTATTTCTTCAAAATAAAACTACCACCATTGTGCTCTAAAAGATATAAGTGAAGCACTAGAGCAATAACAAACTACTCAGAAAGATATAAGTGAAGATCAATGAGTAGTGGATAATTATGCAATATGTGAAGATCTCTCCCATTTAAGAATTTCAGATCTTAGTATTTTATTAAACAGCAAGCAAAGCTAAAGAAAATAAAATGCGCTCCAAGCAAAACACATATCATGTGGTGAATAAAAATATAGCTCAAGTAAAGTTACCGATGAGCGAAGGCGAAAGAGGGATGCCTTCAGGCATCCCAAGCTTAAACTCTTGGTTATCCTTGAATATTACCTTGGGGTGCCTTGGGCATCCCAAGCAACTCTTGCCACTCCTTATTCCATAGTCCATCGAATCTTTACCCAAAACTTGAAAACTTCACAACACAAAACTTAAGAAAATCTTGAGCTCCGTTAGCGAAGAAAACACCACTTCAGGTACTGTAATGAACTCATTATTTATTTATATTGGTGTTAAACTACTGTATTCAACTTCTCTATGGTTTATAAACTATTTTACTAGCCATAGATTCATCAAAATAAGCAAACAACACAATGAAAACAGAATCTGTCAAAAACAGAACAGTCTGTAGTAATCTGTAACTAACGAAAACTTCTGGAACTCCAAAAATTCTAAAATAAATTGGTGGACCTGAGGAATTTGTCTAGTAATCATCTGCAAAAAGAATCAACTAAATATCACTCTTCAGTAAAAAGTTCTAGCTAATCTGGCGCTAAAGTTTCTGTTTTTACAGCATGATCATAAAGACTTCACCCAAGTCTTCCCAAAGGTTCTACTTGCACAAACACTAATTAAAACATAAAACCACATCTAAACAGAAGCTATATGGATTATTTATTCCTAAACAGAACCAAAAGCAAGAAACTAAAATAAAATTGGGTTGCCTCCCAACAAGCGCTAACGTTTAAGCCCTAGCTAGGCATGATGATTTCAATGATGCTCACATAAAAGATAGGAATTGAAACATAAAGAGGCATCATGAAGAATATGACTAGCACATTTAAGTCTAACCCACTTCCTATGCATAGGGATTTTGTGAGCAAACAACTTATGGAAACAAGAATCAACTTGCATAGGAAGGTAAAACAACATCTTCAAATCTTAAGACAAAGGAAA
>JAHIAM010019215.1:0-15426 GCA_021605205.1 Aegilops longissima
TTAGGTTTATTCCGCATTTGTTCAAGCATCTACGTAATTATTTTAAAATGCCTATTCACCCCCTTCTAAGCGACATCCACGATCTTTCAATGGTCATCGTCTCTGAATCCTCCTCGAGAGCTCCTGTAACCATCGAGATATATGCTTCAGCAGTACCATTAGCTGCTCTAAAGACCTTGTTTTCACTCCAGATTTTTCATAACTTGGCTCAAATGGTTGATACACATGAAGAGTAGTTCAATATACACAGATTGATCGACAAATGGAATACGTAATGAAAAAAAAGATGGCCGAGATAATTCACATATATGATGCTGGCTCCATTGCGGTTGCATAATTCACATATATGATAGCTGGCTGAAAAACATGGCATTGCATTATTCACATATCGATATAGAAAGCAAGCAGGAGGCATTCACACAAAGCATGTCTAATCTAAGCGAGATGGCATGGCAATGCAAGACACCATATGCATGATATGAGCAATATAACCCAGCCAAATTAGAGCATGCACCTTGGGGAATCTGTTGGTCATCTCTCTAGAATAAGTCCTCTAAGGAGCTATACGTAACCGACAAGAAATCGCATCGACGGGCACTACAAAAAAAGACACATCCGTGACATTTTGGGCGAACAATTTTTTTTCATGTCATACATATGACACTTCTATAGCGATAATTGTGACAAAACCGGTATCATCACGGATGTGGTGGGCTCCTACTTCTATGACAAAAATCATGACGAAAATGGGCTTTTTAGTCTGGGCGGGCGAGCGCAGCTGCATGACATTCTTTGGGCCGTCCATGATGGAAAAAATTGTGGTAGAAGCGAGGGAAGGAAAATTTGGGGAGTTGCGGTTACGGTGGGAGGTCGTGGGCGGCGATGGGTGTTTCCCTGCATTGCGTGCGCGGTGTGTCGGCGTTGGCTCGCGAACGGCGGCGTTGGGCTCTGCGAACCCGGCGATTGCCTTTGCGGACTCTGGCGTTCACGAACCGGCGATCGATCGATGGCTGTGGCTGAACCCGATGGGCGATTCGCCGCTACTCACGCTAGCGAAGCCGATCGATTGGATGAGCGATGGCGTTGCGGGGGTGGGGTTGGATGAACAATGAGCGGTGGCGTTGCCTCGGATGAACGAGGACCCGTGGTGTGGAGGCTGGATGAGCGATGAGCGTGGAGGGTGGCCATGGAGGGTGGTTGAGCAGGACCCGTGGTGTGGAGGGCTGGATGAGCAGTGAGCGGTGGAGGGTGCCCGTGGAGGGTGGTTGAACAGAGCCGATGGAGTAGAGCGTGGTGGAGGCTGGATGAGCAGAGGACCGTGGAGGTGGAGGAGGTCGGCGGTGGAGATGAGCGGTATCCGTGGAGTCCGTTTTGCGATGCCACACCCCTCCCGATGAACAGGACCCCCGTTTTGACCGTGGCGCTCCAACACAAGTCCGTTTAAATGCATTTTGCGATGCGCCACACCTCCCGATCAACGGGACCCTCGTTTCGGCCGTGGAGGTCCGTTTCCTCCGTTTTGCGATGCGCACACCCTCCCGATCAACATGACCCCCATTTCGACCGTAGGAGGCCCGTTTCCTCGGTTTTTGCGATGCGCCCACCCCTCCCGATCAGCGGGACCCGATCCGAGCGTGGAGGTCTTTTCCTCCGTTGTGCGTCGCCAAGCCTCGTTTCCATGCTTTGTTCCATCAAGCTCTCCCGATGAACACGACCACGCATTCCGTTCCGACCCGGCGGTTGGCTCCCCATGAACACGCAGCGGCGTTGTTTCTCCGTTCGACCCAACCATATGCGTATCGCGAGTAAGCGTTGAGACCCGCCCGTATGTACACTATGTGTACATGCTACGTCTTGGCGCCTCTACTCGACGCGTCGCGCCTCTACATCCGACCGATGTATGTACACATTCGCGATTAGGATGACAACGCTCGTGCGCCGACCAGGTAGGTCCGGTATCGGGAACTTCCTTACTGCGAATGTAGCTGGTGGGTCCCAGCGGTCGGGCGAATCGTTTGTTTTTTGCCGGACGCACTTCCTTGCGTGCGGCGTAACTAGTGGGTCCGTGATCGGGTGAATCTTTTTTTTGCGGGCACTTCCTTGCATCACGAAGATGAAGCTGGTGGGTTCCAGCGGTCAAGAAGCGTTTTTCCATGAAATATAGTGGCCCATCGATGGGTCCCGGTATCGGTGGAGGAATCATTATTTTCCAGCGTAATAGAGGCACTTCCTTCTGCGACCGTGGACCCAACTGTCGGCCTCTCCACGTACAGTCCACGTCCGATGGAAGTCGTTCCTTGACCACGTTGACCACGCGCGCCAAACGACCAGGCGGTGGGCGGCGCGAGGCCTAGGAAGGGGCGACGGGGAGGCGGGAAAACGGCGGCGTGGAAGCCCGCACGAAGAGAGTATGAGGTTCCTTTGGTTCAGCTGCGGTGTGAGTGATCGTCGCGGCGAGGGCTGGCAGCGGTGGGAATAATAGAGGCGGTGAGGCCTCAGCGGCCTGACCAACCATGGGGCGAGGAGCATGCGGCATGACCGGCTGCTTTGGGCGGCGAAGCAAGAAGACCGAGAGGTTGAAGAAGCACTCGGCCGTTGGATGGACATCGTCAGTCCTTTGGAGCTAGAATCGTTCATATTGACTAAAGTTGACAAAGGCCCCGTCCGATTAACTTAGTAGGCCCTACAAGTCAGCCTCCACCATGGTGTGTCCAGCTAGCGGGGGTATTCATTTTTGTGCGTAATAAGGAGGCACTTCCGATGGGTCGGTGACTGGGGGGAGCGTTTTTTGCGAAATAAGCTGGCCCGTTCGGTGGGTCCCAGCGATCGAGAGCGTTTTTAGCGAAATAAGGTGGCCCGTCCGGTGGGTCCCTCTTGTCGGTGGAGAATAATTATTTCTGCGCGTAATAAGGAGGCACTTCCTTGCGGCGCTGGACCCGGTAGTCAGCCTCTCCGTATAGTACTCTTCGATGGAAGTCGATTCGTTGACCAAGTTGACCCACGCTGCCAAGAGCACCAGGCGGTGGATGCAGACGGCAACGAGGCCTAGGAAGAGGGACAGCGAGCGAGGAAAACGCAGCGATGGAAGCCAGCGGAGAGAATCTGAGGTTCCTTGGTTCGGCGGCGGTGTGAGGTTGTCGTCGCCGCGAGAATAACGAGGTGTGGGTGAGTAGAGGATGGCACGGCGGCGGTGGGAGTAATGCAGGCGGTGAGGCCTCGGCATCCTGACCGAGCCCAGCGGAGAGCGAGGAGCCGGACCGACGGCGCTTTGGTGGAGCAAGAAAACCGGAGGTTGAAGAAGCACTCGACCGTTGGATGGACATCGTACGATCACTTCAGCTAGAATCGTTTATATTGACTAAGTTGACAAAGCCCTTAGTGGCGTCAACTTAGTAGGCCTGACTTCGGTTGGCGAGAGAACATATAGCCCATTTGCGATTTGTAGAATGTACAACCCATTTTTAATTCTAATGGAATTTACTACAGCCCATTTACAGGTTTGTTAAAAGTATAGCCCAACTTCTAGCTAGGACAACGATTAATAATTTCAAATAACGCCTCAAAACAGAATTCAAAAAAAATTCCCACATTTGATGGGATCCGAAATATTTTATCCAAAATTTCTAGTCGGGTTAAATATAATTTCCAAATAAAGTTGTATTCGTTAAATCCAACGAAATATTGTGCGGCATAACAAGTAATGAAATTAAAATTTCCAAATTCCAAAAATAATATATTTTTCAAACTAATTCTGCGTTTGGTGCATAGTAATTGCCCAGTTATTATAGTTACATCCATTTATTATTTCTTAAAGTCCATTTTCTTGTTAAGCCTAATGCATACCTCCTAGGAAACTTTGCAGCCCATGAGCGGATAACAATTGACCGGATATTGTGTACAAGTATCGGCCGATTGCATTGCTGATGTTGAAAAAAGGCATGTGTAGTATAGTACAGGCGGGAGTCCCGGATTAGGGGTGTCGGATTGCGGACTACCATCATCGGCGGACTATCATCGGCGGACTATCATCATCAACGGACTCCAAGACTATGAAGATACAAGATTGAAGACTTCACCCGTGTCGGATGGGACTTTCCTTGGCGTGGAAGGCAAGCTTGGCGTCTGGATATGTAGATCTCCTACCATTGTAACCGACTCTATGTAACCCTAGCCCTCTCCGGTGTCTATATAAACCGGAGGGCTTTATCCGTAGGACTACAATCCAACAACCCTTACAATCATACCATAGGCTAGCTTCTAGGGTTTAGCCTCCTTGATCTCATGGTAGATCCACTCTTGTAAACATCCACAATATCAATATCAATCAAGGGGGTGGGTTTTACCTCCATCAAGAGGGCCCAACCGGTAAACATCGTTTTGTCTCTGTTACCATCCCTGACCATTTCCCCCCCGAGCCCTTTACAAGGGTTTTTGAAGTTCCCATGAAGGCGATGGCCTCTTCAATCAACACCCATCTGGGTGAGACCTTTCTCCCGGAAGATCTTCGTATTGGCGGCGCGGCTGGGCACTCCTTGGCCATTGGAGCGATCAAAGCTCGCCCCTGGCCGTCGAGTCAGGTTTGGAAGCCCTAAACTTCACGGCCCGACATCCGCGGGGACTTGATCTTGATGGATCTGAGCCACAGCCGGCGTGCCGCGCTATCATGATGGGCATGACCTAACTTTCTGCCGGACGGCACCTTGGAGGCCTCACCGGATCCGCTCCGACCCATAGTCGGGCCGATCGCTCGAATCGAGGGCGGATGGCTGGACACGCCTCGGAACCGCAATTTCTCGGCGATGGGCGAACACTTACCTTGTCCCATAAAGCCCATGACTCAGTGCGGACTCCTGCGGACTCCGATCCTCCTGCGCCCCGCGGTCGAATCCGATTGGCGCCGATCATAAATTCACGCTGCGGACATCTTTCGCCTTTCGCCCTTGGCGATATCATAAATTCATGAAGCATCTCTCGCTATCCGGAGGCCTGGCGAACTCGGCCGGGGCGAAACGGGGCGACGAAGAAATTCAGATCCCACCACCACCCGCCGTAGCCACCGTCGGCGATTTAACCGGCGTACTCGACTACGACTCCGAAGACATCGGCGGTAGGGCGGCGATGCGGAGACTACCAAGAACCAGTGTCTGAGACCTTTGGAAGACCACCTGTCATCGACATATACATGGTGGACATCCCAAAAGATGGGAGGCGAAAAGCGGCAGCGATTCCTTAAAAGCCCAGCGCCCGTCGGTCGCGCTCTAAATCCCGCCACGGCAAGAAGGAGATTCCGGCACGGAGATAATAACACCAGAAGTGCGAAGACAACTCCCTCGGCCCGATCCAGCGCGGGAGGGCAGAAACAAGCCCTCGGGAGAGGCGGCGAAGAAGGTCGAGGATGACAATTACTTACCTCCCTCCGGAGCGAGGCAAGCCTCGGCGGACGGAGGTAATCATGCCGAAGATCCCGTCGAACAAGAGCGTTTGGGGCGGGCTAATGGCCCGACAAACAGCCTAAAGAAAAGCAACAACAACTTCAAGCTGATCAAGACCTCTGGCGCGGATGGACCAGGTCCTCGCGCGAAAAGTATGAACTTCGAGCGCCCCTCAAAAGTTACCCAAAGCATAGTTGCTCCCCGATTAGAGGAGGCAGCATCACGGCGCTGTCTGGCAGACCGACCACCTCGTGGCCGTGATAAGAAGCGTGCAAGCCCTCCACCAAAACCGTCCCGGCATCGCTCCAAGCGAGGAAGCCACGGGGGAGCGCCCGGACTTGCGAGATATATTGGAGGACAAGGCAAGACAATCCAGATCTATCTATGGATCCGTGGGCCCCGACCCAGCGAATACCGTCGCCGGATACAACTTCTCCGGTGGGCGAACCAGCGGAACAACGCTCTCTCGAGCTACGTCGCGATATTGCTCAATCTGGCGGCACACACTATGCTTCAGCGAAGTAATGGATCATCAAATCCTAAAGGTTCAAACCCGTTAATATCGAATCTCCGATGGCTTAGACCCGTGCGGATTGGATTATCTCCTCCATATACACATGGCCCTGGCGAATCTTCACGCCATCAAATATCTCCGCTCAAGCTTAAAGGACCAGCTCGGCATTGGCCAACACTGCCGAAGTCAGTTGGATGTTGGAAGACACGGAAGCCGCATTCCTCGACAACATCAGACGCGTATGTGCGACCAGGACCGAATGACCTAAGCCACATAATCCAGCAGCCGACGAATCGGCCAGGGCAATTACGGACCGGTTCTTAACAAAGAAAAATCAAATCGTCATGTCCGGATGCGAAGCACTCGCTGCCTTCAAACATAACATCATGGAGGTGGCTGGCCGGCACCTAGGGCGAAGCGAAATCCATGGCAGCCCTCCATCCCCAGCCCGGCATGCGGTGAGGATAGCTGGCTGCTCGCATAACAACCTCGCAAAAGCTGAGTCCGGATACCAAGGACCGCAATGGCAGGTTCGTCGAAACAAAAACAAAGCGCCGCGTGCTGGCGACATCAATGAGGATCTGGCGGTCAGCGCGGGTTCGAGGCTCAAACCGGTCACGGAAGAAGCCATTCAAAGAACCACTCCGGGCCCGTCCAATTTGGACCGAATACTCGACGCTCTTGTCAAATACATGGAACCCCGACTAACCATACCAGCGAGATTGTTGGGTATTCAAGCGAGCGGCAAATTAATCGCGAAAATAGTGACAAGGGCTACAGCGATGGAAGAAGAGACCTGGCGCCCGAACAACGAGAGGACAAAAGGATTCCCCCTCAAGTTGGACGGTAAACATGATATCATAGCCATATTCCCAAGAGGGCGGGCGTGTCTAAAGGGGCGTATCTGCGATGGAGCGATCGCCCCAAAATTCAACCCATGGTCCTCTTGCCCGATCACTTTCGATCGAAGAGACCATCCGACCGATATCCGCCATGGCGGATTCGCGCGATAGTTTTAGACCCAATCGTTGATGGATTTCACCTCACGAGAGTCGATGGGCGGCGGCGTAGCCTAAACCTGCTTTATCGGATCGATGTGCAAGATGGGCATAGACCCTTCAAGGATTAAACCTACAGCGGACCTTCAAAGGCGTCATACCAGGTGTCGAGGCCAATTATGCGGCTCGATTACTGCTGAAGTGGTCTTGGATCCCGGATAATTTCCGAGCGAGGTTAATCTTGACATAGTCCCGTTCCGGCGGCTATCACGCTCTGCTCGAGACGAACGCGTTGCAAAATTCAGCGGTGCCGCATTACATACCTTAAGCTCAAGATGCGAGCCCTCGTGGAGTCATCACGGTCGATGGAAACCGGGCGCTCCCTCGACGGAGGAACATCTGGCTCTGGCGGAGTAAAAACAGCCTTTTAAGGCAATTGCTCGAGTCCGGCCGTTAAGCGGCGGACACAAAACGGGACAAAATCAACCAAGACCACAGCGCGTTCCGTACACCGTAGCATCTTTAACCCCTACCAAAAATTGTAAGACAAACTCTCGCGTACATAATTGCACGGAATACCATGGGCATAGGGAAGGGCACAACCACAAAGACCAGTGCGGTTCGACCACACGGGGCTCCCAAGTGTTCCTCTTTTCTTTTATTTTCTCTTTTTTATATCTGAGAACTCGATCCGTTGAACCTACGAACTCATGATGCAACAGCGGGGAAGGATAAAGCCGGCGAACATCAGTGGTCTCCATCCCGAGCATTAAATTTTTTAAATACAACATTCAGGCCTACCCAGGAGAGATGCCTTTAATTAGTCCAATCCTTGCTTTCCGCTATTTGTATCATTCCTTGTGATAGCATATCTTCTGAATAAAATGCAGCACTTTTGCCTATAATTGCATCACTTTTATATATATATATATATATATGTTCATTTACAACATGTTGCACCCATGCATCTTAGTGCACCAAATACACGAGGGCTTATGTCCTCCGCTTTATGGTGTGATAAAGTCCGCACTTTCACAAGTCACCCGAACTTATAGCATTATTGAATCAGCTCGAATCATGTCTTGGGTCAATAGTTGGGTTTGCCGGCTCCCATGTTTGGCACCTTCGTTCCGTTCTATCGGCTAAGGTAGCACTAGGAGAACCACTCGATTGGCCCGGTTGAGCGGGTTAACGCCTCGATGAAAAGCTAAAACGGCCGGCATGATAAGGCGTGAGACTATTCGTTTAAAGAGGTCCTTCGGGTCATAAAGACCTCGCCTGACGATTCGGATTATGTCCGATGAAGGTGGAATGGCGCCCAATTGATCTTGAATACTAGGGCTTCGCAAATTTAAAATTATAGAATTATATGGCTAAGTGAGAGTGTTCAAGCACTATAAGTCCGGTTGCCTGTTCGTTGTGTTGGCGCCTCCTAGATGGACCCAAAAATGGGAACAAGATGCTCAAGTTTATCCGAACACCCGGCCTTTCGTGGCATGGGGCAGCCGACGACTTGCCATCTCGGTTTAATAAGCGGCCGCCAGAAGGTAATATTTTAAATTAAACAAGCGTTGCTTCATATGAACAAAGTTTTTCAGGCATACGGATCGTTGCGAATTCACTCAAAATTACATCCAGGGCACTCATCCATAATCTTGCGGGCACCCTTAGGACAACCTTATAGTAAATTTGGGCGTCACGATGCCCTTGCTTGGGTGGGCGTCGGTGATTATCTTCTCCGCATCCAGCTTGCCCCAATGCACCTTTCTTGGCGGGCAAGGGCCGGCGAGCACCTTCAATACGGCGGGCGGCTAACCTCCACCCAGGGCGCATCCACAGGCCTCGCCAGGAAAAGTAGCTCCGGGCATGCCTCTCCAGCCACAGCCGGACTATGAGGCCCTTCATGGCCTGCTCGGCCACCTTGTGAAGTTCAACCAGGCTGCTTCCGGTGGTGGCTAGGAAACGGATGGCGGCCTCGGCATCACGAGACGAAGACCTTCTCCGTTGAGCTCCCTCCTCGGCTCGGTAGAATCTTGACATCGGACCTGCTGCGAGGCAGATTGCCAAGCATACAGAGCTCGAATCCGGGTAAGTAACCGTAATTTACATTCACATGCTTGCTTTGCAGAAAAATGCCTTACCATAGCTATCTTCTTCATCAATTCAACCTCTGAAGGGACTTATGGGCCTCGTCCTTGGCGGTTTGGCACTTTCGAGGCCGAGGCAAGCTCGGACTCTCGAGTCTTTGAGTCACGCTCAAACTCTCATGCTTTTCCATGAGGCACGAGCTCTTCTTGGTTCACCGCCACCGCGCCTCCTGCTTTTCGCTCCCCCGTTCCGTGGCGCATTGCGTTCGGCGCGAACACGGCCTCCTTGAGGCCGCCACCTCGTTGTGGCCCTCGGTACCCATGTTATCCTTGTTATTTTTTATGAACCTAAATCCTTTTACATGGTACAAATTCAAAGTGGTGTTACTCACCTTCTTTGTCTTGGAGCTGCTTCTGGCGTGGCGAGCTCTTGCCGGACCACTCGAGCTCTGCTTCAGCACCGACCTCCGCGATCGGTCGGCGAGGTCCGCAACTGCAACCCATATTGACATAATTTTTAGCAACCCTCGTATATCTTGTTTCAGATCCTCGGTCGCTTTTCTTTCCGAACACGAACCGAGCATCGGGGCTACATTGTCTATCGGTATTACATTGCATATTTTAAACTTCTTACCTCAAAGCCGATAGAAGGCTATTGCGGCCGGTAAGCCCACCTTTGGTTGAGTGCACCTTGAATCACGCACTCATAATAGTGCGGTGTTCTCTCGATAGGCGCTGCGCCTCCAACAAATTACCGCGCCTCGGTTGGGCGGAAGCCGCCACATCCAGTCTTGCCCTTGTTGAAGGGGCCCGGCGGACTCGGAACCACTGCGGGTTCGTTGTGAGTCGGCGCCAAAGTCCGGGAGGGCGCCTTGTGGCGCCTCGGGCCTCCCCGATGGGTCCCTTGAGATCCCACCGGCGTCCTCGGTGTCGCGAGGGTGGGCCGTCGGGATGGAGTCTACATCCGGCGAAGCCAACGACCCTTCGATGAGCGGGGATCATCACTGGCGGACTACGGGCAGCATGCGGCATTAGAATGACACTATGTGGCGGAAAAATTATAAATCATTAGGAATCCGGATACTTACGATCTCGGAGGTGGCCCTGAAGGCCATTCTTCCTGCAGCGTTGATGTTGGCGGCTTCGAGGGAATAGTCCTTCCCTCTTGGACCCTCCGGCCTCCCCGGTTGGGAAGCCTTCCTCTTCTGAGGAGGAGTCCTCTTCCTCCTCCTCATTTCGGGGAGAGTCAGCCCGGAGTCATCGGACACTTGGCGGGCACTCTTTGAGCACCGTGGCCTCCTTCTTGGCCTTCTTCTCGGCACCCGTGCGGTGCGGAACCAGCAACCTCGCTGAACAAGCGTCTCTGGATTTTCGGCATAAGGGCCGGACGGGTTCTGCTCCGCCTTCTTCATCCAGTCTGTCAAAGGAAGAAATTAAAACCCGAATAAGGTCAAACTATGGAAGCAGAGTGTCCGTAAAGGGTAGAATCACTTACCTCGTCAGCTGGCGTGCGGCGAAATCTCACGATCTTGATCGCGGATCGAGGAACCAGCGCCTTGAACAACACCTTCCGGCGCCTTCGTGCGTTGTGTCGAAAGCTCGTTCAGCGCTGGTGCTGTTGGATCGAACTCCCATAGATTGAATGCCGCTCTTGGCATGGGAGAATCCGGGACGAGCATGACTTGGACCATGTTAACCACTGAGCTTCTTCACCAACTTCTTGATACAGGTTTGGAGTCCGTCGGCTCCTTCAAACTGCCCCACAAGCCCTTCTCTTTCCGGAGGTGAGCTGCGTGGGGATACGAATCTAAACTTGGGGCCGCCCGCCCATTTTAAGTCCCGCGGCTCGGTGATATCGAACCACCCGATTGCCACCTTGGCGGATTCCGAGGCCTTGAACCAAGGGCGTTGGGCATCTTGCCCAACATGGCCTCCGCACTCCGGCTTGAATGCCCTTCACTACCTTGGCTTGACATTGAAGGTCTTGAGCCTAAGCGAAGTGGGGCTGGATGCGAAGGAAGGCCTCGCACCATGACGATAAACGCCGAGATGTTGAGGATGAAGTTGGCGCCGGATCATGAAATCAGGCCGTAGTAGAACATGAGGCCGAGAGGGTGAAGTGGAAGCCCGATCAGCGGAGGAAGTGGGAAGAAGACAACCCTCTCATGGGGCCTGGGGGTGGGGATGAGCTGCCCTCGTCAGGCGCGGTCGCGATGTCGCCGAAGAGGTATCGGCGCCCGTGCAGTTTGGCGATTGCTCCTCCTTAATGGTGGAGGCCAACCATTACCTCCGCTCGGACATGGTCGGAGAAGGTTGAGGCAGATCGCCGGACTTGGTGGGCTCGGTCTTGTGGAGATGGATAAGCAAAGGAGGAAGGCGTGGGTGAGGTGAATCCTTATCCCTTATAGGGGCGAAGTCTTCTGGCGTCCCCCACCGGCCTGGTAAAACTACTTATCTCCCAGCGTCACCATCAATGGCGGTTGGGTTACCGCCCGTATTGATGAGAATACGGATTATGGGGAAACATGATCTCGCTTCAACAAGATGTGCCAAGAAACGCTTCGCTAAATGCGAGGTGGTAAAGTAAAAACAATTGAGTAATGGCTTGGTAGTGGTGTGACGTCACGCCCGGAACGTCGGAGATCGAACTTGTGTATATATTATTATTCTCTCTATGGTGGAATGTGGAATTTATTTTTGCAGGCGGACACTATCTGGTGTTCACAATCTTCTATCATTTGGAGGAGGAACCCGCCTTGCAATGCCAAGCAATATACACGCGGACTTATTGTCATTGAAGCCTGGTTAGAGGAGCTCTGAGGAGTCCGGATTAGGGGTGTCGGATTGCGGACTACCATCATCGGCGGACTATCATCGACCCGGACTATCATCATCAACGGACTCCAAGACTATGAAGATACAAGATTGAAGACTTCACCCGTGTCGGATGGGAATTTCCTTGGCGTGGAAGGCAAGCTTAGCGATCTGGATATGTAGATCTCCTACCATTGTAACCCGACTCTATGTAACCCTAGCCCTCTCCGTTGTCTATATAAACCGGAGGGCTTTAGTCCGTGGGACTACAATCCTAACAACCCTTACAATCATACCAATAGCTAATTCTAGGTTTAGCCTCCTTGATCTAAGTGGTAGATCCACTCTTGTAAACATCCACAATATCAATATCAATCAAGCAGGACGTGGTTTACCTCCATCAAGAGGGCCCGAACACAGGTAAGCTTATCGTGTCCTTGTCTCTGTTACCATCCGCCTAGGCATTGTTGGACCCCCTACAGAGATCCATGGTTTGACACAACAACAACCTAACATGGTTACTCAGCCCACATTCAGCGGCGGAAAGGCCCAAACAAGGCTTCTACAACTTTTTAAGTCACGAGCTCAATTAATAACTTAAGAAAAAGTTAGATTACAGTGGAACCTAATTAAAAGTTGTCACGAGCAAATAAATAATTCAACAGGTCCCACTTGTGCGTGCTGCGTGTGCATGTGTGTGTGTGTGTGTGTGTGTGTGAGAGAGAGAGAGAGAGATAGAGAGAGACCCATCGGTCGATGCTCGTAAATACATCTTTCATGCATTGCGATGCTCGGTAAAAACTTATATAGTTGACACAATCATATAGAACATCATAGCACCTGAACTTGCATACAAAATTTCACGAGCGGCACAATCAGGATGGAAGCGTGGATCGCTACGGGAAGGGCTATGTTGAAACCAACAAGTCGTACATAACGGTTCATCGTCTTTATAAATGACGGAAATATCTTGAATGTTGTGCAAAAACAGACAGACAACACAATAAGTTCGCTAGCACATTAAGTTGACGTACAACCCTTTCTAAAAAAGTTCAGGTACAAAATTAGAACGGTCACAATCAAATGTCTTTGGCATATCAGTTAACCCAAGCTCGGTTTCTAGTCATCGACAAGATTATTGTTACCTCAAATTAGAGCACATCCAGGCAGCCACGCCTCTTCTCCCAAAAAGCGTGGCCTCCGCCCGTAGCGATGGTACCTTGCCATCCATCGTTCCAAAGCAACGGGGAAATCCGGGTTGACTCTGTAATGGGCGTCGGCGGACCCACCGCCGGCGGCGGGACTTGATTGATGGATTGACCACTTCCGACATGCACGAACACTCGTGGTACATCCCTAACGTGGTCCCGGCCTTGGTGGCGGAATAGTACAACCCGGTTCCCCGGTATCTCAACACCAATCACCTTGGTATGGTGGGCGGCTTCTTCATCCATGCCATAACCTTAGGCCCAGCTAGGAGGAACAAACTACCGAGCTCACCCCAAGGTCGTTGATAAGCTCGTTCATGGACTCTTGTTCCAAGCACGTCGAGGCATGCCGTGGAAGGTAATTTGTTAAAACTCAAGCTCGGAGGGCACAGCCCCATCCGGGCCAGTCAAAGCTCACCGGCCATCGCAAAAAACGCGGGAAGATTGAACACACCGCGTGAAAGTTGTGGAACTGGAAGAAATCAGCGGGGCGGACGGACTTGACGACAATCACTTATTTGGATGCCGTGCGCAATGCCAAGAGCTTTGACAAGGTCGTCCGCGAGACGGGAGGCGGTGCTTGATGGTTACCATCGCACTCCCAAATGGTCGTCAAGGCCGCCATGCCCTTTGTTGGCGACAACGCACGGCCGAAGGCAGGATGGACCTCGGGATCTCGGCCGGAGATCCGTTGACCGGCGACATGATAGTGCGCAGTCAGGGAATAGGAGGGGATTTGGGGCTGGGTAGGAATCAAAATTCCAAGGTGGGGAGGCGGGAGGGGGATGAAAAGGTAGCATGAATTTGAGCCAATATGCCTCGGGGCAAAGCGCGAAAACACCGTGGGCCCACGTCGGCCTAAAGTCCTTATTCTTTCTTTTTGGAGACCGGCCTTTTAGGATCTTTTGAGAGGCACGAGAGTCATAATTGACCTGTTTGGCATTGGTTACTACCCCATATTCAAGACACCTCCTGGCCCAAACAAGTGTACATCATCGAAAAGACAGTGAGCTCAAATTATATAACGAAAAAGGAGATATACTCGAACCGGAGAATGGTGATGCCCTCATTTAGCCCACCTAGTTCGAGACAATAAACATTGAAAAAATATATACAACATTCAAACACGACTAGTGACTACTCTGCATAAACAACAAGACATGATAGTTCATAAAGTCTTGCTAACCACCAAAAGCACCCATCTGGCTAAATTTGATCCGGGAGGACATTCTAAAAACAACTATTACATAGAAAGAGTGACATAGCGAGGATGACCAAATGACAAGGAATATGCATAACAAAAGAAAGAACTACCCATCCGAACCAGCAGCAAAGACAACAAAGTCATTGAAGAGATGATCCAACACCATCATAATTTGCAGCCCGCTTGACCGGTGATCGGAACACCGTACTCCACCCTTTTGATGCAACAGCCCAATTACCTATCAACCTCAAGGCTTGAACCACATCCTGCATGTCGTAATTGAGACATCCAAGGATCAAAGTTAATCCGGATGCCTTTGTCATTCTCACCTTCTTTTGGTCGGTTTTCGTTGACAATCGGGGGTTGCTCCCGAACTCCTAGGGCTCGGTGTGACCAGTTTTCCATAAAGCAGAGCCTCTCGCCATCAAGGTCCTTGCCACGGTGATCTCCGGTTAATCGGATAATTGAGTCCGAGGAGAGTGAACCAAGGCTGTTTACCCGCCCAACTAAAAATCCTAAAGGCCCCAACAAGCTGGTATCCGCTCATAGACTAACAACCTGTCCGGATACTCACGTATTACGGTGCTTGTATCGTGGGGTTTTGCAATATCTTTTCGGCTCATTGTCCGAATGATCATCGTCTTTTGCTTAAATCGATCGGCGAGGAACCATTCTTCCTGTTTTTGCAAGGTGGTGTGATTACAAAGGGTCAGGGACCGCATCATATCAAAAGGGACGGCATTGAATTAAGATGTTGTTGAGTAGGTAGGATAATGCAAGAAACAACATTGATATGTCCTGTTGGGCCGGAGGAAAATGAAAATCTGGGTTCGAAAATATAAGTGCCATGCATGGTTATACTCATGTTATCTTCAATCGATTCTTCAGAGGAACTACCATGTCATGCATGTTATGTAATCATGTTCTCCTCACAAACAAATTCTTCAAGGTAACTAACAACCATGCATTGTTATATACTGTGTTCGTGGGCAAAATTTTTGTGAGGATATTATTCTAGCCATTGATTCTGAAGGGAAATGGTATGTACACAGTAAGCATTGCGGATTTCACTACTTCCAAATATAGAGTTCTCCATATGCCATTTACTTCCCTAATGTATGGTTAGATGAAACCAACATTGTGGTGCATGTTTCTACATCATGAAAATG
>JAHIAM010019217.1:0-10508 GCA_021605205.1 Aegilops longissima
TTCTAATTAATATTGTTGGGTTTTTTAATGAGTACTTTTAATTGGGATTGAGAATGCTATCAACCATTCTCAATGTTTAACAAACCATGATAGTTAAATAAATTTTATTCCTTTGCGGTGGGAAAAATTGGCTTTATGCAAAAACTGTAACCATAGAGCTTTCCACCAATAAATATGCATGTAGTATAGGCTCATTATTCCATTATTCTCTATGTGTTACATTGCGGCATATTCCATGTCTTGACCTTTTGGCTGCAACGTTTCATGTTGCGGATTTTAGAATGACGAGTAAAGGTGCTTAAGTGTTTCTATACTCGATGATGCCGTTGGAGTTGATGGACTCCTTATTCTTCCAAGCCTTATTTGTTATTGTTATTAGATGGCCTTAAGCCATATTTATTTTATTAAGTTCTCTCTTGAGACATTCGATTGTAATAAGTGTGGATTGCTACTCTTTATAAATCCTTAAGTCTTGTGTGGTGGCATTCTTGATCCGAGGGATGACAGAAACCGAAGATCGATTTTTGAGGTCAGTGGCTACAAAGATGGTATCGAGCACCTCCTTTGTAGAGACACGACCATTAAGCTAAAACCCTAGATCACTACTCTCTCTTCCATTTCTAACTCCTCATCTTTTCTACTCTTTTAGGATGGCGGCGAGGATCAAGTTCACTCAGGGATGAGGATACACCCTTTGGGCGACACCGAAGGAAGTCACTAAGTACCTAAACATTGGATTACCAAGCTTCACGGGACCTACAATTCCACTTTACCCGAAGAAAAGTTTGAAGATTCAAGCTCAAGTTCCGGAAGGGCGTTTGCGCCAATCCGGGCCCATAGAGTGTGTTTTCAATGCACCAACCGGAGTGCAGGGAAAAAGCATGGCAGCTCACATAACCATGGGGCGCTTGGAGAAGTTTACAAAGGGACCTCAAGGATACTATCTACATTTGCGGGCCGAGATGAACAATGGGAGATAGTTGGCACTAAGAAGGATCGATCCATTGCACTTTCATCCGGAGTTAAACCAACACATTCGGCCTTGAGAGGAACGGGATGTCTTGGAGACATGATGGAGTTGAAGCGCAAAAGGCCAAATTATCGAACTAGAAGAAGAGGGCGAAGGCCACTTGCAAGGACTACATGGAGGAGATTGTAGCTCTAGTGGGACAAAAGCGGGATCTTAAGGAGAAGATTGAAGAACTCATGGGAAATTCAGCACCGGAGGAGAAATGAAGATAGCACTGGGAACTACATCATCATCGGCGACACCGATTCGATCCTAGTGATGATGATTACGAAGATGGGTGGAAGCGGAATATCATGGAGTCTTCATCGGGACGGTTTTTCTAGTTGACCACCATAACGGTATAGATTACCCCCATTTTATAAGTTTTAGTTTGACACTTTGTAACGATAGATGAACCGTTGTATGCCCTTGTTTGAATTGATTGGAGTGATATTGTGGATTTGTCTCATGTGCATATGGGTAGTGTTTCTCTCTAGACCTCATTCTATTCTAAATTCTCGTCTTTTCTTTAAACCCTCGGATGCCTCAGGGGGCGACCCCGGTTTGTTTTCCTTGAGAGATCACTTTCGGTTGATTCAGCGAGAATGCCTTGATTCAAACATTGGTATAGAACCAAGCAACAACAACAACAACAACAACAACAACAACAACAACAACAAACAACAACAACAACAACAACAACAACAACAACAACAACAACAACAACAACCCGACCACCAATTTGACCATTTGACCCGTTTCTTAAAAGGCTGAATCCACGGTGTTTTCGGTAGCACCGAGCCGGTTTTGCAGATGATTGGCTCCGTAAGATAGGGAGGAGTTGACCCTGCGGGTGTCAGATGGAGAAAGGTGAAATTTGCCTTTTCGGCTTGAAGGACCCCGGGCGGCATGGTGGGAGAATTTTAAACCACTTACCACTGAACCTTTGTCACATGGGATCGGTTTACCAAGCCTTTCCGCCTTGCCCATGTTTAGGAGCTATGGCCATGAAGAAGCGTGAGTTTTGCAACTTGCGCCAAGGAGGGCGACGGTTGGCGGTATTAGATGATTTGATGGCTAACGTTATGCCCGGATAGCGTTCTACGGATCGCTAAGGAGGAAAGTTTCTAGAAGGAGAATGATGGTGAGCATGCGGTTGATGGTAGCCACTTTCAATAACTACCGGGGAGTTAGTAGATCGTGCTCTCATGATTGAAGGAAGCACAGCAGTTGACAATCAAAGAGGAAGTATGGACGGGGAAGAATAACTCGGGCTCTGAAACTTTGCTTTACCCTAAAGCCGGGAGGACAATTTCAGCATACCCATGGAGGGTAGCTTCGCCAAACCATAATGGCACCAAGAATAAAGCGGAATGGAGGAACAAGGAAAACCGCAACCAATCAACACCATCCAAAGGTGAACTGAGCCACATCACTTGCTTTAAATGGCCCAAAATGGGATTATGCAAGCGATTGTCCGGAAGGCGAATGGAAATGGCAATGGAAGCTCGGGGAAAAAGCGAACCCTTTCAACAAAGGACAAGTGAACCCGTTACCGTGGAGGAGGTTGAAGCTCGGCCGGATCATAATGGTAAGTTTTTGGTTAAGTCATTTCTGCGGTTTGTTCTTTTTAATCTTGGTGCATCGCATTCATTACATATCAAGGGGATTGTGGATAAGTTTAGCCTAACCACTAAACTCTTAAGACACCCATGCTAGTAAGCTCACGGGACGGAGTATATGGCCATCAAGGATGTTTTCAAGTGCCATTAAATATGGAGGCATGTTTTTCCCAATGGATTTAATTATATTGGAATCCCAAGGTTTGGATGTAATTCGGTATGGATTGGTTGTCGATGTATGGAGGAAACATCGATTGGCCGATAAACTTTGCTTACCACCCCAAAGGAAGGAGAATCAAGTATGTATCCGGCATGAGCCAGGAGAGCACATGTAAATTCCTTATCGGGGTTGTGCGGGAAAAGTACCGTGGTAAAGGGTTACCGGACGTGTTTAGGAAGAGTTGCCGAGCATGCCACGGATAGAGACATTGAGTTTCTGATTGAACTCTGCGAACCTTTGGGCGATATCTAAAGACCATATAGGATGCCAACCCAAGATTTGGAGGAAATTAAAGAAGCAGATTGGAGTTCTTGGATAAAGGTTTTATTAGCCCAAGTTCTTCGCCTTGGGGATCACCGGTACTTCTAGTGGAGAAGGGATGGATCATTAAGAATGGTTGTTGATTATCGAGGATTGAATGAAGTGACCATTAAGAACAAATACCCGTTTGGGATGATCAATGACTTGTTTGACCAATTGCAAGGAGCTAAGGTGTTTTCAAGATCGATTTGCGATCGGTACCATCGATTGAAGATTAGGGGGATATACCTAAGCGGCTTTTACCACGTGCAGGCTGTATGAGTACACCGTTATGTCATTTGGTCACTACTTTTGCCTTATTTATGAACATGATGAACAAAGTGTTTATGGAGTTTTTGGATAAGTTAAAAGTGGTGTTCATTGATGATATTTTGGTTTTACTCGAAGAATGAAGGGAACATAAAGGAATTGCGTTTGGTACTAAAACTCCGGAGAACACCGGTTTATGCCAAGTTAAAATGTGAGTTTTGGTTGAAAGGAAGTTGGATTTCTTGGACATGTTATATCCGGAGAAGGTATAGGAGAACCCCAAAAAAGTTGTCCTTTGTAACAAGCGGGAAGCGCCAACAGCATTGGAGAATCCGGAGTTTCCTTGGACTAGCGGGATACTAGGAGATTTATTGAGAATTTCTCAAAATTGGAAGCCTATTAAGAAATTATTGAAGGAGACCAAGTTTATTTGGTTTGAGGAGTGTAAGCTAGTTTCCAAGAGTTGAAGAAACGTTTGGTTACCTCACCGGTGTTAATCTGCGGATCGGACCAAGGATTATGAGGTGTATTGCGGCCTTCCGTCGAGGGACTTGGGCGTGCTTATGCGGGGAGGGAAGAGTTGTTTAAATGCTTCCACGACGGCTTAAGCCTCATGAGCTAAATTATACTCGCATGATTTGGAGTTAACAACCTAGGCATCGTTGAAGACTTGGAACATTTCCTCATTGGAAATCATTGTGAGGTGTATCACGGATCACAAAGTTTGAAGTACATCTTCAGGAAGGAGCTAAATCTAGGGAGGAGATGGTTGGAGCTCATTAAGGATTATGATATGAGATTCATTATCACCCGGAAGGCTAACGTTTGGACGCGTTGAGCCGAAGAGTCCTCAAACACTAATGTGGGAGAAATCCAAAGGTTTTTAAAGCAGGGAACTTGGAAGGGCAAAAATGTTTGGAAAAAGGCGAAGGAAGGCTAAATTTGTGAGGATTGGAGAATTGGTTTAAACCTTTTATTGGACCAAGATCGGGAAGGCTCGGAAGGTGACAAAGATTCCCTCCAAAAGGGAAAAAATGGAAAGGAAGGAAAGGCTAAAGGGATTTTCGGGTGAAGGGAGCCACGAACCCAGGTTTTAAACCATTGCCCAATACCGGAATGGAAGTTGGGATTCTAAAGGCACAGGGATTCCACCATATTCGATTTGGGGAAATACCAAGGTGTATTTATTTTAAAGAATACCTTTACGGTGGAAAGGAAGAAAAGGACCAATTGAGTTGCTGGAGTTGGGAGTATTGTCGGATGAAGGGAACAATTCAACCCAAATTACAACCATTGCCAAACCTTTGGGAAGGTGGGTTTAAACTTTTATTTCCCAACAGGATTGGCCCGGGACCCGTTTTGGGGTATGCTTGATTTGGGTTTGGTTATGGATCGTTTGGGTGAAATTTGCCATTTATTTTCTTAAAACAACCCGATTCCAAAGGTAAGAAAATGGCCCTTTGAAGCCTTTGCAAGGAGGTTGAGGAGTTGTTGTGTGGGAAAATTAACCCAAAGTTTGGAACGGTTTGGGCGAGCGGGAAAGGTTGGATTTAGGCCAATCCTTTCAACAGAAAGGATGGACAAAAGGAGGCAACCAATTTGGAGGATTTATCTTGATTGGCCGGATTAAGGTTTTGGGAGTTTTAAGGAAAAAGTTTAAAGCCAAACCCTTCGAATTTGGGGGTGGGGACCCTTTTAATTCCCGGTTTGGGTTTTTGGGCAGCAAAATTGGGAAGGAAGGTTGCCCGTAAAAACAAGTTGGGGGAACTACCGGAGAAAGGAATTTTGGGTTGGAAGTTCATGATTTGTGGTTTCATGTTTTCTTTCGGTTGGAAAAGAAGGTTGTCAGGAGATGGGATTTTCCAGGAAGAATTCCCTGGGATCCAAGCGGAGGCGATTGGTTGAATGATGATTTGACCTAGAGGAGAAACCGGTTAAGATTACGGGTATGCCGGTAAGTCACCTGACAAGGTCATTAAGTTTTGCAAAGTTCAATTGGAGCCACCACACGAGGATGAAGCCCACAGGAGGCGAGAGGAAGATTTGTTAAGGACCACCCTCACCTATTTTCTAGCCAACCCGAATCTCGAGGTGAGATTCATCTTAAGGGGTAGGTTTGTAACATCCCAAATTTTCAATTTGGAATGTTATACATAAACATCATTGCATATCATATTTTTTTGGCATTTTGCTCGATCCTAGAAATTCTACACAACTCAAGGACCCACGGAAGAAGTTGGGGATTTTGTTATTTTCATATTTGAGTTTTCTCAAATTTTGAAAATAGGATCATTTGATTTTAATTATTTTATCTTCAATTTATTTCTACTACCAAAAATGAGAGGGAATAAAATGCTTTCCCAAAATAAAGAAATAATGAAGATTTAATAATAAAATCAAATAAGATTTTATTTTGGAGTTTTTAGCCTTTTTATTTGAATTTAGGAAAAATCGCTTTTCAAAATTGCATTTAGGCCCCAAATAAATGTTCATTAAATCCGGCTTGATTTTAGGCGGGAAAATTTATTTGGGATTTTTGGAGTCCGTTTAGTATTTCTTTTTTTTTTTCTGGCGTAATTATTTAAAAAAGCCGCCAAACCTCTTGGCCGTGTTTGCCTAGGACCTCTCGGCCCGTGAGGCTTTAAACCCGGGCCACCGAGGAATAATGATACCCTTGGCCCCCTTTAGCGCCGCCGCCCGCCCCGAAACCCTAATGGGGACCCGGCCCATTGCCCCCTTGAACCGCCCCCTGGCATCCCGCCAAGGAGGTTCGCCGCCTCGATTCCGCTTGCGGTTTTTCTAAAAAAGGCGGTTTTTTTGTTTTTTAGTTTTGTTTTTATTAGATTGGTTTTTCGGTTTAGGTTAATTAACGAGCGTTGTTCGTTAGTTTTTTTAAGCGGGCGTTAAATCAGATTAGTTTAGTTGAGCATCCGTTGTTAACCCGTTCGTCGTTTTTTTTTCTCGGATTTAATCCGCGATTTTTCGATCGCGATTCGGATCCGATTTTCGTTTTAGTATAACTTTTAGCTTTTTATCGGAATCGAGCGATTCAAGCGCGTGGAGTTTAATCTCGAAACCCTCTTTCGAATAATCTACTTAAACAAGTTTTTTTCTAAAAATTTGACCTAGATCCAGATTAGTAAAACAAAGCTGTTTTTTCCGCCGTTTGACTTTCGTTGCTTGTTTGATTTGATTCTTTTTTAAACCGGAGTTCTTAAGTTGAACTATCTGGTTAGATCTATTTGAGTTTTACCTTGCATTAGATGAGTACTTATTGTATGCTTGTTTGTTTATGCGATAGAATACCCAGTCGCCTTGTTACTTGAGTCTCTAGGTTTCGGATCATCGACAAGGCAAGTAACACTTTGATCATACCTTCTCTCATACCCAGTTTTTGCATTAGATCTATCCTTCAAACATTGCATGATTAGGATCAAATTAAATTGTGGGATGGGAAGTAGTTGAGGTAGTACCTATTACTGTTTATTATAAACCTTTGGGAGTTACTTCTCGTTTGCTTATTATGCCATGCTATGCTAGTAGGCGTGGATTGGGTGAGTGTATCCAACGGATGTGAGATTGTTATTTAATGGTTTATTTAAGGTGGCAACAAACACACATCCAGGTGGATTGAGGCACTGGTTTCTATCGAGGACCACTGTATTTCTTGGACCGCCACCCGGGCTCAAAGGGATCATGAGATTATTCAAACTAGAAACTTCCGTGTGCACCACAAGCCATTATGGGCTCTGGCATAGTTGATTAAGTTGTGGAACTCTTACGGGTAGACTAGGAGATGTAGGGAAAGGGGTTCGGTTACCCACAAGTAAGGTGCTAGTGCTTACGAAAGACTATGTCTCGGTCATCCGTTTCTCAAACATCATGTGCGGAGAAATCCAACAAGGCGTCGGTCTTGTGGGGAAAAGTCATAAACCTCTCGAGTGTATAAACTAATCATGGTTAGCCGTGTCCCGGATTGGACATCTTGAGTATCTAGTACTTGGATATCATGTGAATCTCATCATGTTACTTCTAATTAATATTGTTGGGTTTGTTAATGAGTACTTTTAATTGGGATTGAAATCATCAACCATTCTCAATGTTTAACAACCACCATGATAGTTAAATAAATTTATTCCTGCGTAGGAAAAATTGGCTTTATGCAAAAGCTGTAACCATAGAGCTTTCCACAAAATATGCATGTAGTATAGGCTCATTACTCCATTATTCTCTATGTGTTACATTGCGCATATTCCATGTCTTGACCCGTTTTCAGGCTGCAAGCGTTTCATTTGAGACTTTTGAACGACGAGTAAGGTGCTTAAGTCATGGTTCTATACTCGGTGATGCCGTTGGAGTTGATGGACTCGCTTATTCTTCCAAGCCTTCATTGTTATTGTTATTAGATGGCCTTAAGCCATATTTATTTTATTAAGTTCTCTCTTGAGACATTGATTGTAATAAGTGTGTGATTGCTACTCATTTATAAATCCTCCAGTCTTGTGTGGTGTCGGCATTCTTGATCCGGGGATGACCTGACACGAGAGATCGGATATTTGAGTGAGTCGCTACAAGATGGTATCGAGCACCTGGATGAGACGACCATTAGCTAAAACCCTAGATCACTACTCTCTCTTCTCATTTCTAACTCCTCATCTTTTCTACTCTTTTAGGATGGCCAGGCGAGGATCAAGTTCACTCAGTAGGATGAGGATACACCCTTTGGGCGACACTGAAGGAAGTCACTAAGTACCTAAATGTTGGATTACCAAGCTTCACGGGACCTACAATTCCACTTTACGAAGAAGCTGGAAGATTCAAGCTCAAGTTCCCGAAGACGTTTCGCCAATCACGGAGCCCATAGAGTGTGTTTCAATGCACCAACACAGGAGTGCAGGAAAGAGCATGGCAGCTCACATAACCATGGGGCGCATTGGAGAAGTTTACAAAGGCGACCTCAAGGATACTATCTACCAGATTTGCGGCTGAGATGAATAATGGGAGATAGTTGGCTCTAGAAGGATCGATCTATTGCAGCTTTCATCCGAGGAGTTAAACCAACACATTCGGCGGGAGAACGGATGTCTTGTGAGACATGGCGGAGTTGAAAACAGCAAAGGCCAAGATTATCGAACTAGAAGAAGAGCTGAAGGCCACTGCAAGGACTACATGGAGGAGATTGTAGCTCTAGTGGGACAAAGCAGCGATCTTAAGGAGAAGATTGAAGAACTCATGGGAAATTCAGCACGGAGGAGAAGATGAAGATAGCACTCGAAGAACTACATCATCATCGGCGACACCGATTCCGATCCTAGTGATGATGATTACGAAGATGAAGCTGGAGCGGATATCATGGAGTCTTCATCGACAGTTTTCTAGTTGACCACCATAACGTGATAGATTACCCCATTTTATATTAGTTTTAGTTTGACACTTTGTAACGATAGATAGACCGTTGTATGCCTTGTTTGAATTGATTGGAAGCGGATCTGGAGCAGGCGTCGCTGATTTAAGCGAGGCCGTGGGCGCTATCCTTCATGGCGTCGAATCCTACACCACCAAGTGAGGGCGCCCTCTAGGCTCCACCACCGCCCGGACACTCGACGCCGATTACGGTGCCGAGGCGGTGGCTCGCGCTCCTCCAGGTCCGATGACGGCGGTTTCAACATCTCATGGGGCCGTCGGGGCGCCGTTCGAACGCCCTCACGCTCCGGCAAATGGTCAATGTGACCCTCCTCCTTCTCCACCGCGCTATCCCGTTCGCGCCGCGCTGACTCCTCACCGGGCTCGGCGGCGCATCCATCCATCTCTTTCCGCAATTCTGGGAAGAACCCAAACTTGTGGTAAACTCTCGTGACAGATGTTTCACCATGTTTGGGATTCGCCTTCTTTAGGTACCCATGGCGGCTTTGAATTTTTCGGTCCGGCGTCAATTTGGCTTCGATTGATCCAAAACCGCCTCTCGATTTTGGTGGAACTCTTTCCTTTGCTCACTGTATGCGGATTTGGCGTGATCGGCACGGATCTTGATCCAGCGGTTTTACACTATCCGGCAAACTACTTGATCGTTGATTATATTGAAAATTTGAATTAATCATAAACCACTTGAGCTCCTATTACGACACTATACATTAGTCTTACTTTCTCACTCGATTCGTGGAGGGTTGAGGAAGGACATCCGGCGGTGGTCTGGTCCAGGACCACGGACTGGACACCGGCTTGCGCCCTCGCCTTGCTACAAGAGGAAGTGGCGATGGCGCTCGGTACATTAACACGGCCACCGAAGCGATTCCAAGGCCACCGAAGCGACTCAAGGCCGAGCCGGCTGCCACTCCCTCCGCCTCCTCCGCACCCCTCCACCGTCGAGAACCACCAATCGTCGGGGCGGATCGGCAGCAGATACATCAAGGTGAAAGGCGCTCGCGATTACCGTCAGGGCCCTGACCTCTGCTTCAAATCGGAGGCGGCTGAGGCCGACCACACTGTCGACTACGTCCAGCTTCACGTTGTCGAGAAATGCTAGAACTATTGAGATCAGCGACAACCAAGGACACTGCGGCACTTCCACTACCCGTGTGACCTGCCATGGCCATCTCACACTCGTTTGGCGGCAGGTCTCTGCCAAAGGCATTCAACTTCGCCACTATGAAAGGGCAAGAGGTTACATTGCTTGTCGATAGTGGCAGTTCTCGTCCTTCATCGACGAAGCTTCGCGCGCGGTGACAGAGCCGCTCCTCTCAAGCAATGATGCGGTGTTGTGTGGCGGATGGAGGTGATCGACTTTACCGCATCAATTCCAGCCTGCCAATGGTCCTCTCAAGGCCACGATTTAAATCACGGATATGAAGATACTTCCTCTGGGCACTTATGACACCATCCTTGGCATGGGTGGCGAGAACAACACAGCCCAATGACGATGGGTGGAAGCGAAGTACATTCGGTTTCCCACCCCTATGGGATGAGCTCACTGTTGGCCCACGAAGCCAATTCAACACTTGTCATGTAATCACGTGTCCAGCTCGAATCTGCACCCAAAGGCTCCTGTTGCATGTCATCGTCTTGTATCAGCGAGGAGGAGAAAAAGGCA
>JAHIAM010019219.1:0-17544 GCA_021605205.1 Aegilops longissima
TCAAGATGCGGCCCTCGGGAGTAATCACGGTCAATGGAAACCGGCGCTCTCCGAGCGGAGGAGCACCCGGCAACCCTTGCGGAGGTGCAAAGCCCTCACAACAATTCGAGTCCGGCCACTAAGCGTTCGGACACTATCAAAGCCCCGGGTAACCTACAACAAGACCGGCACGTCCAAGCGCGTAGCAATCCCTAACCCCGCCCTGCGAAACCGCGAATCGTTACTCGCGTACATTCGCTCTAGAATACCATGGGCATAAGGGAGAATGCGACCACGCGCCAGTGCAGCTCAACCGGGGCTCCCAATTGTGTCATTCTTTTCTTTCTTCTTTTTCACTTTCGGGACTCCGTTTCCAGTCCTCCGGCACTAGAATCGCAACTCCGATGCAACAGCGGAAGGAAAGCTCGTCAGTGTTGGTGGTCTCTATTCGAGCATTATACTGTTTACATACCATCCGCAGCTTACCCAGGAGAAGGACATGTTAAATAGTCCCATCCCTTGCTTATGCACTATTTGTATCGTTCGCTTTCATTGCGTACCTTTTGAATAAACAATACATAGCTTTTGCCTATTATTGCACTCCTTTCTTTATCTATATATGTTCATTTCATGACATTTGCACCCGTACACTTTGTACGTCCAATACACCGGGGCTTAAGTACCCCAAAATTATGGTGTGATAAGTCCGAACACTTTCACAAGTCGGCACCCGAACATAGCATTATATGCATCGGCTCCAAATCATGTCTTGGGTCAATAGTTGGTTTTGCCCTCCTTGTTTTGGTACCTTCGTTCCGTTATATCCTAAAGGTAGCACTAGGAGAACCCGTGATTGTGCCCGGTTGAGCTGGGTTGAGCACCTCGGTGGAAAGCTAAAACTAACCATCATGATAGGGTGAGAGCGTGCTGTTAGAAGTTTTAGGGTCCCTAAAGACTTATGCCGCTTAGGCGAGCATTGTCGGCCAAAGCGTGGATAGCGCCCAACTTGGTCTTCAATACTAGGGCTTGAAATTTAAAATTATAGAATTCTATGGCTAAGTAGAGTGTTCAAGCATTATAAGTCCGGTTGCCTTGTTACGTTGCGTTGGCGCCTCCCGCGGACCCAGAATGGGAACAAGACGCTCAAGTTTATCCGAACACCCGAACTTTCGTGGCATGGGGTGAAAACGACTTGCCATCTCTCAAATTTGATAAGCGGCCGCCGAAGGTAATATTTTAAATTAACAAGCGTTCTTAGCGCATATGAACAAGTTTTCAGCGCGGTTACAAATCGAGTCTATTCAAAATTACATCTTTGGAGCATTCATCCGCTATCTGGGCACCCTTGGGCGCCCTCATAGTACATTTGGGTCGATTCTCCTTGCCCTTTGGTGGCCGTCCGTCACAAGCTTCTCGCATCAGCTTGCCCCAGTGCACTTAGCACGGGCAAGGCCAAAGCACCTTCAATGCAAGGGGTTGATGACTTCAATCCATGGACAGGCATCCACCGCCGCCTAGCCCAAAGTAGCTCCAGGCATGCCTTCCAATGGCCCGCGAACTATGAGGCCCTTCATGGCCTGTGGTGACCTTGTGGAGCTCGACCAATTGCTCGCTGGTCGATTAGGGGCACGGATGTCGCCTCGCATCTTGAGCCGAACACCTTTTTCGAGCTCCCCTCCTTGGCGGTAGAACAGCGCATCAGACCTCTGGGCAGATCTGCGAATGCTTCGAGAGCTCGAATCCGGGTAAGTAATAGGTAATTCACTTTCACATGCTTGCTTTGCATAAAATGCCTTACCGCTATCTTCTTTAATGATTCAATTTCTTGAAGGGCTTTTGGGCTTGCCTTAGAGGCTGGCACTCCCAAGGCAGGCGAGCTCGGACTCTCGAGTCTTGAGTCACGCCAAACTCCGTGTTTTCCCGAGGCATGGAGTCTTGGTACCTTCCAGTTGTGCCTCCCTTCTCTCGCTTCGGTGCGCTCCACAGTCGCTTTGTTTTGCCGCGGACACGCCTCCTTGAGTCGCTACCTGCTCGTGGCCCTCGTACCATGTTATTCCTGTAATCTTTTGCAACAAATCCTTTCTATAAGGTATTTCTTTAATCGGTGTTACCTTCCTTGTCCTAACTGCTTCTTGGTAAGGCCGACTCGTTCTCGATTTGGGCTACTCTTCAATGCATTGACCTCCATGATCGGTCGGGTGGCCGCAGCTTGCATTCCCATATTGACATACTTATGTTAGACTCCTGCGTATATCTTTTTAGATCCTTAGTCACTTTTCTTTCCGAACACCGAACTAAGCATCGGGCTCCTTGTCTATGCGTAATATTTTCTATTCTAAACTTACCTCAAAGCTTTGTTAGAAGGCTGGCAGCAAAGTGCCCGCTCTTGGCGGACTGAACTTTCTCGATCACCACACTCATATCGGTGCTCCTCGTCGATGGGCGCCGTTACGCCTCCGATAATATCCAGTGCCTCCGGTTGGATGGAGGACACGGCGTCTTACCCTTCCTGAAGGGCCACTTGCGGACTTGAACGCTGAAGGTTCGGTATGGAGTCTGGGCGGGTGGGCTTAGAGCCTGAGGGTCTCCACACCATCCTTTGAGTCAGGAGGTCGCCTTGGCGCCTCGCCACCTCCTCTTGACCAGGCCCCTTAGGGCCCACTCCTTCCAGGCGTGGTGAGGAGGCGGAGTAGAAAGTACTCTCCGTTCCGCGAACTTCGAGGACCCTTTCGGAACGGCTTCTCCCTGGCGGGCTGCATGATTATTCGGCATTAGAAACACTATGCAATGAAAAAAACCATGGGTATCCGGACACTTACGATCTGCGGGCTTGGCCTTGTTGGCCCTCCTCCTCGTCGTTGTCGGCGTTGGTGGAGAAGTCCGGAGGAAGGTCCTTCCTTCTTGGACCCCCGGCCTCCCGGTTGGGGCGGCCTTCCATTTCCTCTCTTCCCCGGCGGGAGGGCTTCTTTCTCCTCCTCCTCGTTCTCGGGAGAGGATTCCTTCAGAATCGCGCCTTGGCCGGAGCTCCTTGGAGTTCCGGGCCTCCTTGGTCTTCTCCCGTCACCCGTGAGGTGCGACCGGATCTGTCAATCGGCGTCCGCTGGGTCTTACGGCAATGGGCGACGGTTAATCTGGGCGTCTTGACAATCTGTCAAAGGTCGGGGGTTTAGATCCCACATAGGTCAATCTATGAAAAAGAGTCCCGTAAAGGGTAAAATAACTTACCTCGCTGGCGACCTGCGAGTTGAATCCGCAATCTTGGTGCGGTTGGGGTTGGCGGCCTTGACAGCACCTTCCGGGCATCTTCGTGCGTGTGTCGAAGAGCCTCAAATCCGTCTTGCGGATCGAACTCCACAAATTGAAGGCCGTTTTGCGGAGAATCGGCGGATGAGCATAACCGGACTCGTTGACAAGCGGCTTCTTGTCCACAGGTTTGGACCGGGTTTGGAGTCGGTAGCTCTTCGAATCACCCAAGCAGGCCGTCTCTTTCCATGATGTGAGCCGTGTGGGAGCCAGATCTGGTCGGGGCCGCCGCCCATTTGGAGTCAGCGCTCGGTGATGTAGAACCACCGTTGCCACCCTTTGTCTCCACGAAAGAGCCCTCGAGCCATAGAACATTGGGCATCCGCGCCATGGCGCCTCCGCCTCGCTGGCCGCCCACTATCTTGACCGGCTAAAGGTCTTCAACCATAAACCGAAGTGGGGTTGGATGCAGAGGAAAGCCTCGCTCCGACGATAAGCGTCGAGATATTGAGGATGAAATTGGGGCGGATCGTGGAAGTCCGGGCCGTAGTAGAACTGAGCCCCGGACAAATGGGTGAAGTGGAAAACCTAGTCCCGGAAGTGGGATAAACACCACCCTCCATGGGGCACGGGGTTGGGTGAGCTGCCCTTGTTGGGGAGCCGACCAGCGATGTGGGACAAGTATGGCCTCCAGCTTTGTAATGTGCCTCTCGTGGGAGGAGCCTCCACCTGCCTCCGCTCGGACATAGTTGGAGAAGGTTGAGGTGGGATGTCGGACTTAGGCTGGAGCTCGAGTCTTGGCAAATGGATGGCAAGAGGAAGAAGGCGTGGTGAAAAGGGGATCCTTATCCTTACATGGACGGATGAAGCTTCGTCCCCGCCACTGGTAACTTCGCTATCCCCAAGCGCCGTAATCAATCGCGGATGGGTTTACGTCCGTATTGATGGGAATCCCGGAATAAGGGGCCGATCTACGCTTTGATAAGGCGTGCCGAAACCGCCCTTAGCGTTAAGGCAGGCGGTAAAAAGCGATTCATATAAAGGCCGGCCGTGGGTGTGATGTCACGCCCAATACGTCGGCGATCTGTAAAGTTATTCTCTCTACGGTGGTATGTGAACTTGTTTTCGAGCGGACACTATCCTGGTGTTCAAAACCTTCTATGAGTATTCGGAAAGAACCCTTGCAATGGAAGACAATATAGCGCCGGACTCGTCGTCATTGAAGCACAGGTTCACGAACTCTTGAGGAGTCTGGACTGGGGTGTCCGGATAGCGAACTATCATCTTTGGCGGACTCCAAGACTATGAAGATACAATATTGAAGACTTCGTCCCGTGTGGATGGGACTTTCCTTGGCGTGGAAGGCAAGCTTGGCGTCGGATATGTAGATCTCCTACCATTGTAACGCTCTGTGAACCTAACCCTATCCGGTGTCTATATAAACCGGAGGGTTTTAGTCTGTGGCGAACAACAATCATACCATAGGCTAGCTTCTAGGTTTAGCCTCTTTGATCTCGTGGTAGATCTACTCTTGTACTACCCATATCATCAATATTAATCAAGCGGAGGTGTTACCTCCATCGAGAGGCCGAACCTGGGTAAAATATTGTTCCCTTGTCTCCTGTTACCATCCGCCTAGGCCGATTGGGACCCCTACCGAGATCGGGTTTGACACCGGCGAGCTGGGCGCCCTCCACCCTCGTGGGCCCTCGTGGCTCCCACGTCTTCTTCCTCCTTTACCCATATACCCTAAAAACTTGAGGAAGAATAGATCGGGAGTTCCCGCCGCAAGCCTCTGTGCCGAAAAAGCAATGGGACCTTTCGGACCCCGCTGGAGGGAACCCTCACGGTGGCCATCTTCATCATCTCGGCTCTCCATGATGAGGAGGAGTAGTTCACCCTCGGGCTGAGGTATGTACCCGATAGCTATGTGTTTGATCTCTCTCTGTTCTTGATTTGGCACGATCTTGATGTAGAACTTTGCTATTATAGTTGGATCTTATGTTTCTCTCCCCTCTCTCTTCTAATGGATTGAGTTTTCCTTTGAAGTAATCTTATCGGATTGAGTCTTTAATGATTTGAGAACACTTGATGTATGTCTTGTCGTGGTCTTGGTGACAATGGGATATCCGTGATTCACTGATGTATGTTTTGGTGATCAACTTGCGGGTTTCCTGAACTTATGCATAGGGGTTGGCACGTTTTCGTCTTGATTCTCGGTAGAAACTTTGGGGCACTCTTTGAGGTTCTATGTGTTGGTTGAATAGATGAATTAGTTGTTGATGCATATCATATAATCATACCCACGGATACTTGAGGTGACATTGGAGTATCTAGGTGACATTAGGGTTTTGGTTGATTTGTGTTTTAAGGTGTTATTCTAGTATGAACTCTAGGGATGTTTGTGACACTTATAGGAATAGCCCAGGTTGATTGGAAAGAATAACTTTGAGGTGGTTTGTACCTACCATAATCTCTTCGTTTGTTCTCCACTATTAGTGACTTTGGAGTGACTCTTTGTTGCATGTGAGGGATAGTTATATGATCCAATTATGTTAATTGTTGAGAGAACTTGCACTAGTGAAAGTATGAACCCTAGACCTTGTTTCCTAGCATTGCAATACCGTTTCGCTCACTTTTATCATTAGTTACCTTGCTGTTTTATATTTTCAGATAACAAAACCTATATCTACATCCATATTGCACTTTTATCACCATCTCTTCATGAACTAGTGCACCTATGCAATTTACCATTGTATAGGGTGTGTTGGGGACACAAGACTCTTTGTTATTTGGTTGCGGGTTGCTTGAGAGAGACCATCTTCATCCCTCGCCTCCAGGTTGATAAACCTTAGGTCATCCACTTGAGGAAATTTCTCTTGTCATACAAACCTGCTGGAGGCCCAACAACGTCTACAAGAAGAAGGTTGCGTAGTAGACATGAAGCATTTGGCGCCGTTCGGGCAGGCTAGTAGCGACACTCACACCGTCAACTAAGCAGTTTAGGCCGTTGCGGAGGTGAGTCTTGAAGTATATCTTTAGATCTTGCAATCGAATCTTTTGTTTCTTGTTTTAGTACTAGTTTAGTTTATAAAAAACTACAAAGAAAATGGAATTGAGTTTGTCTCATCGCTTCATCTTTTTAATATCTTTTGTGAGTATGATGGAAAGGAAAATTGTGCCAAAGTGTTAGAAGAAGAATGCATTAAAATGTTTGGCACTAAATCTTTGAATGATGAGCATGATTGCAATGTTGAGATGATCCAATTTGGTACTAATGATGATTGCACTAGTTATGATGAAAATGTCTCCTATAAACATGTCAATTTTGGTGGAGTGCATTGGGTTTGAAGTATACAACTAGGGAATAGATATTGCAAGTGGCATAAGTATTTAGAAACTAAATTTTGCAAGAAAGTCTTGATGTTTGTGCTGAAAAATTCAATATTTTTGGCCTTATGAACTTTGTAACGAACATGGTCATTTAAATCTCCAATGCAAATTGTTTCATGACCGAATCGTATCCAAAAATTTGATAATTTGATTACGCGAGCATCATAAAGAGCTTAGTCTTCTTTTGGGGTATGAGGAAATGAAGCTATAACTGAGGGTATTCCCAAGTTTAATCTTGATAGATTTCTTGATTTTGATCAAGAGAAGATTTATATTATTGTGCGGTGAATTGCATTGAAAATCCTTATATTGCCAATTACATAAAGAAAAACAAATAGAAGATGAAGAGAATGCTAACGAAAGGGAAGAGACTTCCCAATATTCTCCTATTATTTCTTATGATGAATCAGGTAACGAGGAGGAGCCTTCTATTCGACCAATCCCATTAATAAGGAGCTCCGAAAAGAAGATTGAACCCATACATGAGGTGAAGAAGAAGAAAATAAAAAGGAAGAGAGGTAAAATGATATCTCTCCCAAATAATGTTGCTCCTATTATTGTTGTGCCCCATGAAAATGAATCAAAAATAATTATGGAAGATGATGCATTTGATGATGATCTCGTTATGCCTATTGCTTTTTGTGATGATTATGATTCGGAAGATAATGACACTTCTTATGATCTTGAAAATCTTTTTGGCACTTTCTTGTAAGAATATGATAATTGCTATACTATTGGTGCTATCCATACTATTAATGATAAGAGTGATTATGCTTATGATATGAAAAGGCCCAAGCTTGGGGATGCTATGTTTGATGAAGATGATGTTTTTTAGAATATATTTGCTGCAATTAATGTTTGTCCCAAGCTTGGGGATGCTACGTTTAATGAAGATGACATTTTTAGTCTCCCAAGTTTTGATATCTAAATTTATAATAATGATAGCCTGCATCCTACTTATGATGATTATAGTGATGAAAATGGATTTGGAGAGGTCATGACTTTATTTAGTGATGTATCCACTATTTTGGAAGAGGTTTCAATCGATTATGATAAGAACAAAGTTTCTACTTATGATGATTATTGTGATGAAACTTATGCTATAAAAAGTAGTGATGATTATATTTTAAAACTTGTCATGATTATGATTACCCTTTTCTGAACATTACTCTTTTATTGTGAAACAGTTTATAGTATTCAAGTCTCTTATGATACTCCCACTATTCCTAATGAGAATAGATTTTCTTATGTGGAGTAATAAAAATTCTATGCTTATGCATCATGAAAAGAATGCTTTAGGTGCTGGTTATATTGTTGAATTCATTCATGATGCTACTGAAGGTTATTATGAGGGAGGAATGTATGCTTGTAGGAATTGCAATAATATCAAGTTTCATCTCTATGTGCTTAAAGTTTTGAAGTTATGCTTGTTTTTCCTTCCTATGCTAGTTGATTATTGTTCCCATAAGTTGTTTGCTCACAAAATCCTATGCATAGGAAGTGGGTTAACTTAAATGTGCTAGTCATATTCTTCATGATGCTCTCTTTATGTTTTAATTCTTATCTTTTATGTGAGCATCATTGAAATCATCATGCCTAGCTAGGGCGTTAACGATAGCGCTTGTTGGGAGGCAACCAATTTTATTTTGGTTTCTTACTTTTTGGTTCTGTTTAGTAATAAATAAATCATCTAGCCTCTGGTTAGATGTGGTTTTATGTTTTAATTAGTGTTTGTGCCAAGTATAACCTTTGGGAAGACTTGGGTGAAGTCTTATGATCATTCTGTAAAAAAACAGAAACTTTAGCGCTCACGAGATTAGCTTCAACTTTTCACTGGAGAGAGATATTTAGTTGATTACTTTTTCAGATGATTACTAGACGAATTCCTCAGGTCCACCAATTTAATTTAGAATTTTTGGAGTTCAATAAGTTTGCGTTAGTTATAGATTACTACAGACTGTTCTGTTTTTGACAGATTCTGTTTTCATTGTGTTGCTTGCTTATTTTGATGACTCTATGGCTAGTAAAATAGTTTATAAACCATATAAATTTGGAATACAGTAGGTTTAACACGAATATAAATAAAGAATGAGTTTATTACAGTACCTTGAAGTGGTGTTTTGTTTTCTTTAGCTAGACTCATGAGATTTTCTTTAAGTTTTGTGTTGTGAAGTTTTCAAGTTTTGGGTAAAGATTTGATGGACTATGGAATAAGGAGTGGAAAGAGCCTAAGCTTGGGGATGACCAAGGCACCCCAAGGTAATATTCAAGGATAACCAAGAGCCTAAGCTTGGGATGCCCGGAAGGCATCCCTCTTTAAATCTTCATTCATGGTAACTTTACTTGGAGCTATATTTTACTCACCACATGATATGTGTTTTGCTTGGGCGTCATTTTATTTTCTTTAGCCTTGCTTGCTGTTTGAATAAAATATCAAGATCTGAAATTATTAAATGGGAGAGTCTTCACATAGTTGCATAATTATTGACTACTCATTGATCTTCACTTATATCTTTCGAGTAGTTAGTCATTTGCTCTAGTGCTTCACTTATATCTTTTAGAACACGGTGGTGGATTTGTTTTATAGAAACTGTTGAACTCTCATGCTTCACTTAGATTATTTTAGAGTCTTAAATAGCATGGTAATTTGCTTAAATAATCCTAATATGCTTTGTATTCAAGATTAGTAAAACTTTCTTATGAGTGTGTTGAATACTAAGAAAAGTTTGATGCTTGATAATTGTTTTGAGATATGAAGATGGTGATATTAGAGTCATGTAAGTGGAGTAGTTGTGAATTTGAGAGATACTTGTGTTAAAGTTTGTGATTCCCGTAGCATGCGTATGGTGAACTGTTATGTGATGAAGTGGACATAATTTATTTATTGATTGTCTTCTTATGAGTGGCGGTGGGGCGATTGCTGGTCTTTTCCTACCAATCTATCCCCTAGGAGCATGTGTGTAATACTTTGCTTTGATAACTTGTAGATTTTTGCATAAGTACATGAGTTCTTTATGACTGATGTTGAGTCCATGGATTATCGCACTCTCATCCTTCCACCATTGCTAGCCTCTCTAATCGGCACCTTTGCCTATCATACACCTACCATATACCTTCCTCAAAACAGCCACCATACCTACCTATTATGGCATTTCCATAGCCATTCCGAGATATATTGCCATGCAACTTACCACCGTTCTTTTATGACGCTCCATCATTGTCATATTGCTTTGCATGATCATGTAGTTGACATCGTATTTGTGGAAAGCCACAATTCATAATTCTTTCATACATGTCACTCATGAGTCATTGCACCGATACACCAGAGGCATTCATATAGAGTCATATTTTGTTCTAAGTATCGAGTTGTAATTCTTGAGTTGTAAGTAAATAAAAGTGTGATGATCATCATTATTAGAGCATTGTCCCATGAGGAAAGGATGATGGAACTATGATTCCCCACAAGTCGGGATGAGACTGGAATGAAATAAATAAATAAAAGAGGCCAAAGCCCAAATAAAAAAGAAAAAAGAGGCCATAAAAAAAGAAAAGGCCCAAATAAAAAATAAAAAATAAATAAATAATGAGAGAAAAAGAGAGGGACAATCCTACTATCCTTTTACCACACTTGTGCTTAAAGTAGCACCATGATCTTCATGATAGAGAGTCTCCTATGTTGTCACCTTCATATACTAGTGGGAATCTTTCATTATAGAACTTGGCTTGTATATTCCAATGATGGGCTTCCTCAAAATTCCCTAGGTCTTGTGAGCAAGCTAGTTGGATGCACACCCTTAGTTTTTTTTTGAGCTTTCATATAATTATAGCTCTAGTGCATCCGTTGCATGGCAATCCCTACTCACTCACATTGATATCTATTGATGGGCATCTCTATAGACCGTTGATCGCCTAGTTGATGTGAGACTATCTTCTCCTTTTTGTCTTCTCCACAACCACCATTCTATTCCACCTATAGTGCTATGTCCATGGCTCACGCTCATGTATTGGTGAAAGTTGAAAGGTTTGAGAACATCAAAAGTATGAAACAATTGCTTGGCTTGTCATCGGGGTTGTGCATGATTTAAATATTTTGTGTGGTGAAGATAGAGCATACGACTATATGATTTTGTAGGGATAACTTTCTTTGGCCATGTTATTTTGAGAATACATAATTGCTTAGTTAGTATGCTTGAAGTATTATTATTTTATGTCAATATGAACTTTTATCTTGAATCTTTTGGATCTGAATATTCATACCACAATTAAGAAGAATTACATTGAAATTATGCCGTAGCATTCCACATCAAAATTATCTTTGTTATCATTTACCTACAGGGCGAGCAAGAATTAAGCTTGGGGGATGTACATCTCCAACATATCTATAATTTTGATTGCTCCATGCTATATTATCTACTATTTTGGACAATATTGGGCTTTATTATCCACTTTTATATTATTTTGGGACTAACCTATTGACCCATAGCCGTGCAGTTCTTTTATTCCCTTGTTTGATGTTTGAAAAGGAATATCAAGCGAATTAAACAGAATGAAACCTACGGAGAATTATTTTTGGAAGGAAAGCAACCGGGAGACTTGGAGTCCATGTCAAGAAGCAGCGAGGAAGGCACGAGGTGAGGGGCGCGCCGGTCGCCTCCACCTCGTGGGCCCTCGTTGCTCCCCCTCTTGTCAATATAACCCATATACCCTAAAACTTCGGGACAGAATAGATCGGGATTTAGCACTGCGAGCCTCTGTAGCCACAAACAATCGGGACCACTGTTGGCACCCTGGGAGGGGAACCTCACCGTGGCCATCTTCATCATCCGGCCTCTCATGCGAGAGGAGTAGTTGACCCTCGGGGCTGAGGGTATGTACCAGTAGCTATGTGTTTGATCTTCTCTCTCTCGTGTTCTTGATTTGACGATCTTGATGTATCAAATTTTCTATTATAGTTGGATCTTATGTTTCTTCTCCCCTCTACTCTCTTGAAATGGATTGAGTTTTCCTTTGAAGTAATCTTATCGGATTAAGTCTTTAATGATTTAGAATACTTAAGTATGTCTTGTCGTCTGTCGTGGTGACAATGGGATATCACTGATTCACTTGATGTATGTTTGGTGATCAACTTGCGGTCCACATGAACTTATGCATAGGGGTTGGCACACATTTTGTCTTGATTCTCGGTAGAAACTTTGGGGCACTCTTTGAGGTTCTATGTGTTGGTTGAATAGATGAATCTGAAGATTGTGTGATGCATATCTATAATCATCTGGCGACCAGACCCAAATGGATCAAGTCTCTACTTTCAGTGTCATCTGGATCGTATCTTGACACCACGATCTGAAGGATTTATAGCGAGTAGCAATCACACTTATTACATCGTTGTCCACAGGATCTGAATACAATAATATGGCTTAGGCCATCTAATAATAACGGAAGGCTTGGAAGGTAGCGAGTCCATCAACTCCAACGGCATCCTTGAGTATAGAACCGACCTAACACCTTACTAAATGCAGAAAAGTTGCAACGTGAAAGTTGCAGCCAACATTCAACATGGAATATCTTTGCATTAACACATAAGAGCAATGAATGAATAAGCCTATACTACATGCATATTTGGCTGGTGGTAAGGCTCTCTTTTTGCATAAAGCTGATTTTCCCTACATCAAAGGAATAATTTTATTTAACTATCATGGTGGTTGTTAAACATTGAGAATGGTTGAACATCCTCAATCCCAATTAAAAGTACTCATCAAAACCCAATAACTTTTATTTAGAAGTAACATGTTGAGATTCACATGATATTCAATTACAGGATACTCAAATTGTCCATAACCGGGACACGGCTAATCATGATTAGTTTATACACTCTGCGAGAGGTTTGACTTTTCCCCACAAGACTCGATCGCCTCCGCTTGGTTCTCGCATCATGGTGTTTGAAAGCGGATGACCGAGACATAGTCTTTCAAGCGCTAGCACCTTACATGTGGGTAGGTCCAACCTACATCCCTCATCAGCTAGCCTACCGTGAGTTCACGACTTAGTCAACTCGCGAGCCCATAATTGGCTTGTGGCTGCACGGAAGTTTCAGTTTGAATAATCTTATGATCCTTAGAGCACGGTGGCCAGAAAAAATTGAACAAGTCGATGGAAACCAGGTGCCTCAATCCACCAGATGTGTTTAGGTTCCACCTTAATTAAACCATTAATTTTAAAATCTCAATAAAAACATGGATATTCACTACCCAATCCGTCTACTAGCTGCATGCATGAACAAGCGCGTGGGTAATCCAAGGCAAAGTAAAGCTAATAGGTACTACCTCAATCACTTCCAAACCCACAATTAATTAGACCTTTGCAAGTGTTTAGAATAGATCTAATGATAAAGGCTGGGTTTAGAAAGGATAGGTCAAGTGTTACTGCCTTGGATGGGATCCGAGTCCTAGTGTTCGAAATCGGCGCTGGTCAGATCTAGCGAGGAAAACAACAAGCTGCAATAAGTACTCATCTAATCGAAATCCGAAAAAGATCAACCAGAAAAAGTTCAACAGAACCCGTTCAAAAATCGAATCAAAAAAACCCGAAAAAACTCAGAAAACGACTTTTTTAATTAAATTATCAAAATTCATGGCAAAACTCGTGAAAGTGGGGCGGGGCCGGGGGAAACTCCGGGGAATCCTTTCCGTAAGCGGGTAAAACGTTTGTCAGTCGTCTGGGTGGGTTAAACCGATTAAAAGAAAGGCGGGGGTTAAAAGGAGCGGTTGGCGCGAGGGATTAGGGGCAGTTCGGTGGGTTCGGCGTCTGTTTTTTAAAAACCATTTTTTTAAAAACCGGAGGGAGGAAAAGTCGGCGGCGGGCTACCTGGGCGGGGGCCTCAGTCGGGGAAATACATTTAAAAACGTTCCACTTCCTTTTCCCTCCCGGGCTCCCCTTGGGTCGAACCCTTGGGTTTTAAAAAAAGGGGCATTTAAAAGGGAGGTGGCCAAGGGAAAAAACTCCTGGGATACCTTCTTTTCCAAATTTGGGTTTGGGAAAGAATATTTCTCCCTTTGGGCCTTGAAGGGAAATTTTTAAATAAACATTAAACCAAAAGAAAAAAAAATCCAAAGCGATCTAAATTTAAATAAAACAAATTTTCCCGACTCCTAAAATGAGTCGAACAAAATGAACTTTAAAAACAACAAACATGCATAAAATTTTTAGAATGCTCGTTTTGCCTAAGCAAAATAAATCTTCCAAAACCAAATTTGGTTTATTTATAATACCTTCATTTTCCTAATTGTTTGGGAAAGTCATATTATTCCCTCTCAAAATATTTTTGTAGGAAAACTTTATGAAGATAATTTAAATAAATCCAAATGAGATCCTATTTTCAAAATTTGAAAAATCCCAAATATGAAAATAATGAAACTTCCAACTCTCTCCGAGGGTCCTTGAGTTGCGTGAAATTTCTAGGATCGGAAAAATGCGAAAATATGATATGCATGATGACCTAATGTATAACATTCCAAATTGAAAATTTGGGATGTTACAAACTCTAAGATGAATCTAGCCCTCGAGATTGGGTTAACTAGAAAATAGGTGAGGTGGTCCTTAAGAAAAACTTCCTCTCTTTCCCGGTGGCTTCATCCTCGGTGTGGTGGCTCCTTGAACTTTGCAAAACTTGATAACCTTCTTGCGGGTAACTCTGCTGGCATAATCGAGAATCTTAACGGCTTTTCTTCATATGTCAAGTCATCCTTCAACTGAATTGCCTCCGGTGGCTTGTGTCTCTTACGGTACCTCTGCTATCTCGGGGTGACATTTCTTCAAGCTGAGAAACATGGAATACATCATGAACTCGACAGTCCTTACAGTAATTCCAACTTATCGAACTTCTCCCATGCGTTGCAAAATCTTATACGGTCCAGCAAGCAGGTGCTAACTTTCCTTTGACTCCAAAACGCTTAACTCCTCGAGCGGGGATACTCGAGATATACTCTGTCTCCAACTTCATACTCAATCGCTGCGCTTTGAATCGGCATAGCTCTTACATGCAGGTGGGCTACCTTGAGCAGTCTCGAATCAACAACTTTCTGTTAGACTCCTTAATCAAATCTGGTCCAAACAAGGCGATCTCGGTTTAGTCCCATGACAACGGTGTCCTGCACCTTCTTCCATACAAAGCCTCGAAAGGTGCCATCTTCAAGCTGGTTTGGTAAGCTGTTATTGTAGGAAAATTCTGCATCGGCAAATTATCATCCCAACTAGATCCATAATCTAGTGCACAAGCTCTCGACATGTCCTCCAAAATCTGATTGACTCTCGGTGTGTCCATCGATCACGTGGGTGGAAAGCATGCTGAATTCAATCGGGTTCCCAATGTTTACGTGCAACTGGTTCCAAAATTTGAAGTAAAGCTGGGTTCCTCATGCGATACAATGCTCCTCGGAACTCCGTGTAAGCATACAATTCTGGTCATGTATATCTTTGCCAACTTAGCCTGCTATAGGTAGTCTTGATTGGAATGAAATGAGCTACCTTGGTCAAGCGATCGACTATGACCCAAATCGAGTCATATCTGAGCGGGTCTTTGGCAAACCTGTGATGAAATCCATGCCTAGTTTATCCCACTTCCATTGGGTATCGGCAATGGTTGCAACAATCCTGCTGCTTCGATGTTCGCCTTTACTTTCGACATAACTATGAAATTGCTACATACTCATAATATCCTTCTTCATTCGGTCCACGAAAATATTCTTCAAATCCAAATACATCTTGGTATTTCTTGGGTGAATCGAATAGGGTGAATCATGGGCTTCTTGTAAAATCAACTTCACGATCTACGGGTCATTGGGCACATAAACACGGTCTTCAAACCATAGGGTATCGTGTTCATCCTCTCGAAATCCTTTAGCCTTTCCTTTGCTCATTTTCTCCTTTATAGAGGCAACTTCCTTATCTGCCTTTTGGGCTTCTCGATTTTGTCCATCGATTCATTGAATCTCCAATGCTGCTACATAGCCTCTGGAACTATTTCCAAACATAGCTCTCGAAGGTCCTCGGCTAACTCATTGGGTATTCCTCCCATCATTAGGGTATTGGCGTGGATCTTACGGCTCAATCGTCTGCTCGACATTAGCCTTTCCGGGTGTAATGCAATCTCATATCATAATCCTTGATTAGCTCTAACCATCTCCTCATGCGAGATTCAACTCATACGTGTGAAGATGTACTTCAAACTCTTGTGATCCGTATATACTTCACAATGATTTCCAATGAGAAAATGTCTCCACGTCTTCAAGGCATGCTGCGGCTGCTAACTCCAAATCATGAGTGGCATAATTCAACTCATGGGGCTTAAGTTAGTCGTGAAGCATCGAAACAACTCTTCCTTCCTGCATAAGCCTGCTCCAAGTCCTCGGCGTGAAGCGTAATACACCTCATAATCCTTAGTTTGATCGGCAATATCAAAACTGGTGAGGTAACCAATCTTTTCTTCAACTCGAAAACTTGCCTCACAGTCCTCGAGTCCATATGAATTTGTTTTCCTTTTTCAACAATTCAGTCATAGGCTTTGCAATCCTTGAGAAATTCTCAATGAATCTTGGTAGTATCCTGCGAGTCAAAACTCGAATCTCTCCAACTGTGTTGGTGCTTCCCTTATTCTGGTCTCAACTTTTGTGGGGTCAACTGCTATCCCTTCTCCGGATATAACATGTCGAGAAATCCAACTTCCTTTAGCCAAAACTCACATTTGCTGAACTTGGCATACAATTGGTGTTCCTCGGTTTCTCCAAAACCAATCTCAAATGTTCCTTGTGTTCCTCTTCATTCTTGAGAAAATCAAAATGTCATCAATGAACACCACGACGAACTTATCAAAAACTCCATAAACACTTTGTTCATCAGGGTTCATGAAATAGGCTGGTGCGTTAGTCGATCAAATGACATAACGGTATACTCATCTGATCCATATCTCGTAGTAGCGCTGTCTTGGGTATATCTTGCTCCCGAATCTTCAGATGGTACCACGATGCAGTCGATCTTAGAAAACACTTTGGCTCCTTGCAAGCGATCAAAGCAGATCATTTATCATAGGTAGTGGGTACTTGTTCTTGATTGTTACTTCATTCAATCCACGATAATCAACAACCATTCTCAACGATCCATCCTTCTTCTCCACCAATAAAGCGGGATCCCCAAGGTGAAGAACTTGGGCGAATAAAGCCTTTATCCAATAGTTCCTTAATCGCTTCTTGATTTCCGCAAATCCTTTGTGGGCATCACATGCAATTAAGCCGATATCGGGCCTGTTCACGCAACAGCTCGATCAAAAACTCAATGTCTCTATCGGCGGCATTCACAGCAACTCTTAGGAAATACATCAGGATAATCCTTCTGCCTGGTACTTCTTCTGTACCACTCACGATAAGCAATTAACTTGTGCTCTCCTCGGCTCGTGCCGTGATACATAAATCCTTCTTCCTTACGGTGTGGTGAGCAAAATTGACCTTGTGGTACAATCTATGTTTCCTCCATACTTTGATAACCAATCCATTCCTAATATCACATCAATCCTTGGGATTCGAACTATTAGGTTTGAAGGAAAACATAGTGTCCAATCCTTAGTGGCGATCGATCACACCATTTACTAGCCATGTACTCTGCTCGGGTGAGGTTACTAGCATGGGTGACCTAAGGGCTTGGGTTGGTAACTTGTACTTATCCACAAATCCCTTGATATGTATGAATCGATGCACGATTCAAAAGAACAACTCGTAAATGACAACCAAAACTTACGATTCTTGCCGGGCTGATCTTCAACCTCCTCCACATCAATGTGGTTCACTTGTCCCCTGTTGAAAGGGTTGGGCTTCTTTCAGCTTCCATTGCCATTTCCATTGGCCTACGGGCGTCATTTGCATAATGCCATCTTGCGGCACTTAA